>JABUQX010070282.1:25000-35841 GCA_015478945.1 Trachelipus rathkii | reverse complement strand
GATTATTATTATTATTATTATTATTATATTATCTGTATGTTTGTTAGATATAGTGTGTGTGAATTGATGGATCCAGTAGGAAGTGCCGTAATATTTGTTAGTAATTAGGCGTTTTTAAATAACTAACGTATTATTATTATTATTATTATTATTATTAATTATTATTATTATTATTTATTATTATTTTATTATTATATTATTATTTATTATTATTATTATTATTATATTATTATTATTATATTATTAGTCTTTTTTAACGTTATAGTATTATACTACTGTAAGGATATACTATTACTATGGGTATTATTATTAATATTATTATTATAATTATTATTATATTATTATTATTAATATTATTATTATTATTATTATTATGATATATTATTAATTATTAATTATTGATTATTATTATATTATTATGTATTATTATTATTTGCTATTGTAAGTAATGTGTTATGAAATATGTGAATATTACCTTGAAGTTGGGTTTTCATTTTCAAGGGAGCGGATACCGGGACCATCCTGACTTTTAGTCACCTGTAACGTTGCCCAACCTGGAAGGATTTTTGTAAGGGTTTACCTGTAACGTTGCCCCAACCTGAAGATTTTTATACGGGTTTACCTGTAACCTTGCCCCAACCTGGAAGGATTTTTGTAAGGGTTTCCTGTAACGTTGCCCCAACCTGGAAGGATTTTTATAAGGGTTTACCTGCAAGGTCCGCCCCAACCTGGAAGATTTTATAAGGGGATTATAATGTAACATTGCTCCCAACCTGAACGAAACTGTGCGTAAACCCGATTTTGCTCTCAAGATTATACCTAACCTGCACGGGATCTGTGAACCAGAGTTTTGCATTCTGAGGTTGCTTTCACTGGATTGGGAGGTTAACCTAAGTGTACTATCCACCTTCACTTGATTGGGAGGGTACCTGAGTGTATTCCCCACCTTCACCTGGATTTGGGAGGGTGCCAGAGTGGTACTCCCCACCTTCACTGGATGGGAGGGTACTTGATGTACTCCCCACCTTGCACTGATTGGAGGGTGCCTGAGTGTAACTCTCCACCTTCACGGGAATCAAAGGGAAGTTCAATTGTTTTATTTTCCTAGACTACAAAAAACAAGAACAAGAGATTCAGAGTAGTGGACAAGAAGTGCTTCGTGTGTGGGCGGGAAGTTGGGCACTGGCGTAATTCCTGTCCTATGAGAGAGAAGTAGAGGAATTCATTAAAGAAAAGAAAGAAACAACGGTGTTGGGGAAACGAACTTGCTCCGCATCAAGCCGGGACGTGTCGGACCCAGCCACAACAAGAGATAGATCTACAAGACCCGGTTATTCAGGATAGGTGGATGTTGAACCCGGAAGCAGAGGAGTTTGTTGCAGGTCAAGGTGGAAAGGTGCTTAGGCCATTGCCCGGCAGCGGACACAAGGGAAGACAGAAAAAGATATATGGAAATTAATATCAGGAAGTATAACACGTCAAACGAGTAGCACCGGAGGTGAAAACGTCAAAGAAACAAGGGTCAAAAATCAAGGAAGCATGGAGATTGTTAAAACAAATGGCATTACAGGGAACAAATGGTAAAAGAAGTGTGTCGGTGCAGACAGAGGACCAGGTTGGTGAAAATAAAGGTACACAAACAGTGAGTGCTAGCATGATACCCCCGCCGGTTGACGCAAGCGAACAGCTTGACTGGTTCGATGAGAGAGAAGCAGATAATAACCAGGAGAGTGAATATGATATTGAGTCATTTAAGAAATCAATAGCGTTCCCGGAAGATAGTTACACTTTCGGAGTAAGGATCAGTGACGAGAGTGAGGAGGAAATGGATTTGGGTTCAGATAAGGTAGTGGACTCAATTGGAAACCTGGAGGCAGTCTGTACTGAGAATCAAGATGCAGACCTTGAGACACAAGAGGAAGAACAGGCGGAGGAACGAGTAGAAGAGCCAGGAGAGGTTAATATCAAGGTGACTAGCCCAGAAGGTTCGGAGTATAGGCCAAGGTATATGTAAGGTATATGGTGGCACTGATATTTTTTTTTTCTTTTTAAGATTGTTGCACAATCTTGGAGGGGGAGTTATATGGTAGACAGATAGAAATCAACCACCTAATTGGAGTTGCGCGCGGGGGTGCATTTGGGAAAGACTCATTTTGCTATATCAAGGTGAGCGTGGAACACGTCCGAGAAATCACGTAGACAGGTTGTATAGTTTAAAGTGAAACGGTGTTAAAAGTGGTGCTAATAAGAATCAAATTCACAGTTATTTATTGGAGAGTTTGTACATCTGGTTTGCAATAAGGTTGCGTAAACTGCATTTAAGGTCATCAAACCCCCTAAGCTGGGTAAGTAAACTAATTATTTTATAAAGGTTAAAACTAAATAGGAAACTTGCAGTCATTTTTGCATAAAGTTTGTTAAAATCAGGAGAGAAATGGAATAACATTGGTATTAAGGTTGCTAAAGTATTAAAACTGGTTAACACTGGAATAGTTTGAACTAAAAGTAGGAAATGATGTTAAAATTATGATCGAGGAGTTAAGATGGAAAATGTGAATAGTCGATTGATAGCATATTTTAAGGTGGATTTGGGAGGTGTTTTCACGAGGTTTGAGTTAAGAAATTATTATTGGAGTGTTGTAATGCTATTTTTCGTGATTAAGTTACCACCGGATTTGTAACAGGTTGTTTAAATAGGAGACTGTTATTAAAGTGTTATCAGGTTATTTTGTGGGCATTTGTCACTAGTAACCCTATTAAAAGATTCTATGAGAAAAATGAAAGATAAGGATTAAGGTGGAGATTTCGAGATCTATATTGGAGGTAAAATTATCAGTGGTAGGGTTAAATTGTGCGAGAAAGAATAGCGTGGCACAAGGGGTAGAAAGTTTATAATTATTATTATTATTATTATTATTATTATTATTATTATTATTATTATTATTATTATTATTATTATTATTTATTATTATTATTATATTATTATATTATTATTATTATTATTATTATTATTATTATTATTATTATTATTATTATTATTATATCTGTATGTTTGTTAGAATGATAGTGTGTGTGAATGTGATGGATCCAGTAGAAGTGCGTAATATTTGTAGTATTAGGTTTAAATTATACATTATTAATTATTATTATATTATTATTATTATTATTATTATTATTATTATTATTATTATTATTATTATTATTATTATTATTATTATTATTATTATTATTATTATTATTATTATTAGTGACTTATTACGTTTGATAGTATTATTTACTATGTAAGATAGTATAATATTATAATTTTATTATATTATTATTATTATTATTATTATTTATATTATTATTATTTATTATTATTATTATTATATTATTATTATTATTATATTATTTATATTATTTGCTATTGGGAAAGTAATTGTGTTATGAATTGTGAATATACCTGATGTTGGGTTTTCATTCCAAAGGAACGGATGCCGGGACCATCCAGACTTTTAGTCACCTGTAACGTTTAATATGGGGTTTACCTGTAACGTTGCCCCAACCTGGAAAGATTTTTATAATACGGGTTTACCTGTAATCTTGCCCCAACCGGAAGATTTTTGTAAAGTTTACCTGTAACCTTACCCCAACCTGGAGAGTTTTTGTAAGAATTAACCTGTAACGTTGCCCAACCGGAAGATTTTTGTAAGGGTTTACCTGGAAGACGTTGCCCAACCTGGAAGGATTTTTTTAAGGGTTTACCTGGAAGGTCGCCCCAACCTGGATGGATTTATAAGGGTTTACAATATAACATTGTCCCAAAACCTGAACGGAACTTCGTAAACCCGATTGCTCAAGATTATCCCAAACCTGCAACGGATTCTGGTGAACCAGGTTTTGATTCTGAGGTTGCTTTCACTGGATCGGGAGGGTACCTGAGTGGTACTCCCCACCTTCACTGGATCGGGAGGGTGCCTGAGTGGTACTCCCCACCTTCACTGGATTGGGAGGGTGCTTGAGTGTACTCCCCACCTTCACTGGAGTTGGGAGGGTACTTGAGTTACTCCCACCCTTCACTGATTGGGAGGGTACTTGAGTTACTCCCCACCATCACTGGATTGAGGTGCCTGAGTGTACTCCCCACCTTCACGGGAACCAAAGGGAAGTTCAATTGTTTGTTTATTTTCCTAGACTATAAAGTTCCCTTATCTACTTAAACTTTAATAAGATAGATTTACCTGGTTGTGAAGGTTTTGTGTAACCCATTAGAGGAAATACTTTGAATTATTCTATATATACACGGTGTTATCTGATACATGGATAGTGAGTCCCGGTTATACTGTTAAACAGTCTGTCCCATGGAATGTGTTACCTATTGTGTAACGTAATAGATTGAGTTATTGATAGATTATTATCGATTCTTGTTATTTATTTGAGTTATTGATACTTTGGGGATTATTATTGATTCTGGTGATTTATTTTGATTTACTGATATTTGTGGGAATTATTATTGACTCTTTTTATATATTTGATTTATTGACATTTTGGGGATTATTATTGATTCTTTTATTTATTTAATTTATTGATATTTTTGGGAATTATATTGGCTAGCCAGGTTAGGAGTTTGGGTATTTATTGGGTATGTACATTGAACATTATTATTGATATTCTTATACGTGTTGTAAATATATTGCTAAAAACCTGTTGCCTTATTTCTGGACCCTTATTGAAGATAGGAGAACCATATTGACCTCCCGCGAGTACAATGGCTCAGACTGGTTATATAATATATTATATATATATAATATATATATATATATATATATATATATATATATATATATATATATATATATATATATATATATATATATATATATATATATATATATATATATACTATATATGTATATATATATATATATATATATATAAGAATGTTTTAGATAGCACTAGAGTATTTTAAAAAGATAACTTAATGACAACCGCAGTTGCGGTTATTGAAGACATGACACCGATGTTGCGGTTGTGTAGGACAAGTAACAAGCGGTTGCGGTTTGTCAAAAAATACGTCGGTTACTTCGCATTTGCGGTTCTGCGATCCATCACTTATATATACATAATATTATATTATAAATATATATATATATATATATATATATATATATATACTATATATATATATATATATATAATATATATATGTGTGTGTGTGTGTGTGTGTGTTTCACCACAAACTTATCGTTTACTACGAGGACTTAAGATTTAAAAGCGCTAAGTCTTTACACAAAAAACAGTCATTTTCGTCATTATCCCTAAGATATTTTTTCACTTCCTCGATACCATCACGGAGTACATATGTAAAAAGTTCACGTTCAGACACTAAAATTTGTTTACTAGATAGATCAGCTTGGTAAATAGATTCTAACCACTGATCCCTAAGCTGGTGAATAAATTTATGTACATCTATAGAGGTTAAGAACTGGTCAATAATATTTACAGAATCGACAGCTAACGTTTTTTTAAAGGTATAATATTCCTGATACATCATATGAGCCACAGTGACATAATTAGCCAGCATTTCCGTTTACTTTAATTAACTGATTTATTACTATTTTACGAACGTGAGACATATATTTTATTCGGTGTGCCCCTTAATATAGATTCCATAGGGTGTAGGTTTAAATATCCCTGTATCTTTACACCTTAATAACAATAATAATAATAATAATAAAAAAAAAAAAAAAAAAAAAAAAAAAAAAAAAAAAAAAAAAAAAAAAAAAAAAAAAAAAAAAAAAAAAAAAAAAAAAAAATAATAATAATAATAATAATAATAATAATAATAATAATAATAATAATAAATAATAATAATAATAATAATAATAATAATAATAATAATATAAAAATAATAATAATAATACTTCAAGAAAATATTTTGCGGTTTAGTTGCAAATATTAAACACTTCTACTGGATTCATAACATTCACACACACTATCAACTGTGCCCTTATGTATCCGCTTACACCCTCCCTTCGGTGTATCCCGAGATGGGTCTTCATGCATATCTCTGGGGGTGATCTCCAAGTAGTGGGATTCGTTGCTGAAAATTGTTTGGTTATGTATAGTAAAGATTGAGATTATGTTGATGAGTGAGCGCATTCGTGAAAGCTTTTGTATAAACATGAAAGTAACCCTAATGATAAGTCTACCGTGTAAGCCTAACTGAACATCTGTGTCATATAACATCAAACTTTGGTAAGTATGATAGTTAGGTTCTTTGTGGGGTTGTAAGAGAGTAGGTTACGTTTTGTGAGGCTGTGGTAGTTACTTTACTGATATTAATCAGTGTACTGTGTTAATGTTGAAAAAGTTTCAGTAAAAACATAATTTTTTTTTAATAACTTTGTTATATTAGCCATGTGGTAAACACGAATCGACGGTATTGCGTAATGTTTCGAAAGGGGATAGGCTAAGCTTTATTTGCAATGTTAGTTACTTACCGTTAATAAGCAAAGAACTTTGTTAATGAATACTATTTATTCGTAAGTTAAGTATGTTATGTTCTTAGTTCAAGTTAGCATTTATTAGTTTGTCAATGCGATAGTTAAGTTATGATTTTTTAAAAGTTTTGTTAAATATTACTATACACATGAATAATAGCAATGAATGAAACACGAAATACAAATACAAACATAAAACGAATTGCTCGTAAGGCCTAAGAGTGAAAGTACAAATGTAAACATGTTTAGCCTTCCTGTTAGCTTTTGTATAAACATGAATGTGTTGTAACTTTCTCTGATATATAAAATATTCCTCATCTCTTAGGCTTGTGTTTGAACCCGTAATTTTATATTATCTTTTCTCCTGTGACTTATTTTAGCGACATAATCGTTGTGGATTTGAAAGCTTTAGGAGGTTGTGCTCTGTCATAAAAATGTGTTCTTATTTCGCATGGTACATATACATACCGTTAGCATGGTCCGTCTTGATAAATATACCTCTATACGGGACATTGTACAATGGGAAATCAATATCCCGAAAAGTGATGTATCCTTCTTATAAAGATGAAAGCCCGACGGATTTGAATATTTTAGATGCAGTGATTACTATGGTTATAACAAACGTGTTTTTATGACTTCGGATAAATTACTTTGTGTGTGTCAACATGCTGAAGATTGGTCTAATGAACACTTTAAGTCCCACAATATCTTAAACCGTTGGGCGCTAGTTATAAGTGGCGTTGAAGAAGATGTTAAACGACTTATTCTGACATTTTCTAAATGTCAGGGTTCGGATAGTATAGATGTTAGAGTATTTCAAAGGTATACAGATACAGGGATATTTAAACCTACACCCTATGGAATTTATATTAAAGGGGCACACCGAATAAAATATGTCTCACGTTCGTAAAATAATAATAAATCAGTTAAAGAAAACGGAAATGCTGGCTTATTATGTCACTGTGGCTCATTATATGCTGTATCATGAATATTATACCTTAAAAAAAACGTTAGCTGTCGATTCTGTAAATATTATTGACCAGTTTTTAACCTCTATAGATGTACATAAATTTATTCACCGGCTTAGGGAGCAGTGGTTAGAATCTATTTACCAAGCTGATCTATCTAGCAAACAAATTTTAGTGTCTGAACGTGAACCTTTTACCTATGTACTCCGTGATGGTATAAAGGAAGTGAAAAAATATCTTAGGTATAACGAAGAAAATGACTGTTTTTTGTGTAAAGACTTAGCGCTTTTAAATCTTAAGTCCTCGTAAAAATGATATGTATGTGAGTGAATATATATATATATATAATATATTATATTTATATATTATATATATATTATATAATATAGTATATATAATATATATATATATATATATATATACTCATTATTATATATATATATATATATTATAAATATAATATATATATATATATATATTTATATTATATATAATATATATATATATATATATTATATATATATATCCTGGCAAAATTATTATTATTATTATTATTATTATTATTATTATTATTATTATTATTATTATTATATATTATTATTATTATTATATTATTATATTATTATTATTATTATTATTACATTTCGTTTGTCTAAAGCTTTGCGTTTCACATTTATTTCCCACGGATTTAGGTCTGTCTTTGTATAACACATATTACCATAGTAAAACAGTTGTATTGTTATTATTGTTGTCTGTCTGGGCAGAAATAATATGCAACTTATTGACAACTGATGATGGGTTCGTTTCGTGCGTCATATTCTTTTTACTTTCTTCTGATGGTTGAAATAAAGAATCTCAATTACATTTGGGTTCTGTTATGCACTTTTCATCAGTAAGACATTTTTCGCTTTGCTGGTACGATGACATCTCACCCCACCTCTACGCTTCTGGTCGCATATCTTTTCGAGACCTTCGTTATTCCAACGATGTGTCATTTTATATTATTCGTAAACCGAATGGTATGAGTCTATACATTGCTTGTATTCGACCTTAGTGCAAATAATAGACCCTTATTCATTTCTGTGAATTCATCAAAATTATTGATATCACAGGAGCCGAGGGTAATAAGACAAGTGTGTGTCATTCTGATGCATCGACTCCGTAGTTAAAATATCTAGCGGTGAGACAAGTGTGAGAGGTTCAAATAGATTAGATGCTGTGTTCTCGTCGTTGTGACAAATTAAAATCTTGATGTACGCAAACTTTGGAAGCCCGTCGATAATGCCCCTTCTGTATACATGTATAGTTTCACATTCGAACAATCTGAAAAATATTACAGCTTTTGATTAAATGAAAAACGAATTAACATCACTTCTTGACACGTTGACATACTTGAGAACTTAATACATATAGCTCATGGGGTAATCGACGTATTACAGTGAATACATGTGGTTTACCGCTATTATGTGCAATAAAGGGGTATGTTAATAACTAGCAACATGGATAAGTTTACTTCTCTCTGTCATGATGAGAATGACTGCTATTGAACCAAAATATGCAGAAAAATGTTTTAGTGCTGCAGAATGCATTTATACTACATCCTTTCAAAGGGAGTTGAATCTCTGGAGAGATATAAAGAACATGCTCAATTTATGCTGAATCCATACGTCGCCTGTCTAAGATCGAATTAATATATTAAAAATAAAACTTATAGGCTTTTATGTATTTATATAACGCTCTTTTCAGTGAAAATTATGTTTATAAAAAATAAACCAATTTCAACGTCACACTATGTTCGCTTTATTTTGGTTAAGTTGTTAATGATAGCTGTTAATTCGTCTGGCTGCTGTGTTTTAAGTATGTTATGGTTCATAGTTTAGGTTTACAGGAGGATTAAAACTTTACTATGTTTGCATGTTATCCGTTAGGTATTTGATTTGTTATTTATGCGTTTTGGAAATTTTTGTTAAATATTACTATGTTTATGTAAAGAAAAAGCTTTGTTGCGTTAGCTTATCGCTGGTCAGTATGATAATTAGACAAGGTTATGATAAATGTTTGTTAAACATTACCCATGTAATGTTAAATTAACATTGATATGGTTAGAGATATGCTTGACAACGTGTGAATAGGTTACGTTTTTGTATGCTATGTTAGTTACTTTACTGTTAAGTATGGAACTTTGTTAATGTTAGCAGTTTTATTCTTGCTTAAGGTTTGCTGCTGTACATTATATTCTTAGTTCAGGTGATGCTATGTTAGCTTTATTATTGATCAGTGTATAAAGAACTTGTTCTTTATGTTATGTTTATCCAAAATGATACTCGAAATGTGACATGAAACAATAGATCAATAGATCAAAAGATCATGGGAAGGTGGGAGGAGGGGAAGAGGGTAGGGGAGGGTGGTTTGATTTGCTGATTTACTGCTTTAGATGATATAAAAACGTTAATTTTTAAGTTATAAACATAAAAAGAATAAAAAATTTGGTAAAAAATATATTTTTAAACAAAAAATAAAAAGAAATAAAAGTTTTGTGTTATGTTATACAAAATATGACTTGAGTCAATAGATCAATAGATCATGGGTGGGGTGGGGAGGGTAAGGTGGGTGGTTTGATTTATTGATTTACTGTTTTACTGCTTTAGGGTATTAAAAGCGCAATTTTTTACGTTAAAAACATAAAAAGAATAAAAATTTTAATAAAAATGTATATTTTTTGAACAAATAAAATAAAAATAAATAAAAGTTTTGTGTTGTTATACAAAATATGACTTGAATCAATAGATCACAAGTGGAGAGGGTAGGGTGGGTGGTGTAGGTGGTTTGATTTACTGATTTATTGATTTACTGCTTTAGGGTGTGTAAAAATGCAAATTTTTTAAGTTATAAACAAAAAAAAGAATAAAAGTTTTGTGCTGTTATACAAAATGACTTGAATCAATAGATCACGGGTGGGATGGGGAGGGTAGGGTGGTTGGTTTGATTTACTGATTTACTGTTTTACTGCTTTAGGGTATGTAAAAACGCAAAATTTGTAAGTTATAAACATAAAAAGAATAAAAGTTTTGTGTTATGTTATACAAAATATGACTTGAATCAATAGATCAATAGATCACGGGTGGGATGGGGAGGGTAGGGTGTTTGGTTTCATTTACGGTGTGTAAAAATTCAAATTTTTACGTTATAAACATATAAAAAAATAAAAGTTTTGTGTTATACAAAATATGACTTGAATCAATAGATCAATAGATCACGGGTGGGGTGGGGAGGGTAGGGTGGGTGGTTTGATTTATTGATTTACTGCTTTAGGGTGTGTAAAAATGCAAATTTTTTTACGGTATAAACAAAAAGAATAAAAGTTTTGTGTTGTTATACAAAATATAACTTG
>JABUQX010070282.1:10000-17500 GCA_015478945.1 Trachelipus rathkii | reverse complement strand
AAGGATGCAATAAAGAAGAAAAGTCCTTCTGCAGGATAGTAAGGAAGGGAGACACTACCGAAGATGGCGGAGCAATAGCGGAAATGCCCTTTAGCTCAGAAGAACCTAGGGAACCGTGGGAGTAAAGAGAAGTATAACCGTCAACTAGACGTCTATTACGAAGGTCTACCATAAGATTGAAATGGGACAAAAAGTCAGCGCCGAGGATGGGTTGTGTCACTTCAGCGACGAGAAAAACCCATGGAAACTGGCGGCGGAGAGACAGATCCAACGTACACAATCGCTCTCCATATACCGGAATGGAAGAGCCATTAGCAGCGAATAGTTGACGACCAGGAAGGGGGACGGAGGAGTCCTGAGAAGGGTTGTTGGGTAAAATCGAAAGGCTAGAGCCGGAATCGATCAAGAAGGCAAGTTTAGTAGAATGGTCGTAGATACGAAGAACGTCCTGTGTAGTAGGAGGAGAAGGAGAAAAAGAGCCAGCATCTCCCGTCGCTCCTACGACGGGATGGCTGTCGAGTTTCCCTGATAGAGAGGGCAGGAAGGATCGCATTTCTTGGCATCCATGCCGAAAGTATGGTGATAATAACAGTACCCATGAGGATACTGGCGCTGGCGTGAGGAAGAAGCAGAAGGTGAACGAGGACCACGAGAAGGACGAAAGTTGGAAGGAGTGGGATCACGAGAGCGAAAAGTGTTATTATTAATTGCCGCAGTAAGGGAGAGAAGGGCCGTTTTTATCTCGGCCATGCCAGTTTCGAGAACCGAAACCCGGGTATCCAGAGCTGCCGAAGGAGGAGGTTGTACTGCGAAAGCGTGAGAGTAGGAAGGTTGGGGTGGGTGAGAATAAGGAGGTTGAGCTGGATAGGAGGCAGAAGGCGGTTGAGGAACAAGAGGGGGAGGAAGAGTAGCGGAGGCGTTGGTAGAGTACTGGGGAATGTGTTGGGCGTGAGTTGTAGATGGTTGAGGAGGTGCGAGAGTTGAAGAGGTAGGAGAAACGGAGGAAACGGCGTAGGCGGTGGGGACCAAAGGCTCCATCGGGGGGCGCAAAATTCTGTCTGCTGTAGCGGCAAACTCAGTGAGGGACAACGTCGGGTTCATTGATTGCAGTACGCTGTGATGTCGAGCAGGCATCTTCTGGAGGAAGAGGGTGCGAATTATTTTCTCTTCCCGTGTAGATGGAGTGCCGCCCAACAAACCCAGCATCCCTACCATCAATTCCGAGGGTTTCTGGTCGCCCAGTGAGATGCCTCCAAGCAGAGTTTCCAATTGTTCCTCTCTGGTGGGAGCCAAGCGGTCGATAATAAGGGTTTTGAGCGTGTTGTAAGGGGTTGTAGAGTTTCTAGTTGTTGCCAGGCCATCCCTGATTTTGAGGAGGCAAGATTCTGGTAGAGCATTCACAACTCTCGAATATCTCTCCTTCTCGTCTTCGATGGTCAGGAGCGCTGACTCGGCCAGGTCAAACCAAAGCTCGGGATTGTTTACGAAGAAAGGTTGCAAATGGAATGCTCGCGAGAAAGTAGACATGAAGAAAGGCGTAGAAGTTGGCAGAGCGAAGTAAAGAAAAGAAGTTAAATAAGATGTGGAGCGAGCGGAGGCACTAATAACGGACCGAGGGTGGAAAAATCAAAGAAATTACAACCTTAGGAGCTAGACCAAGGATTAAAATGAGGCTGTTGCGATATAAAATTGCCAAAATACTTTTATATATATATAATATAATATTATATATATATATATATATATATATATATATATATATATATATATATAATATATATAATATATATAGATAAAATACTTATATATATATATATATATATATAAAAAATAATAATTTAATTTTTTTTTTTTTTATTATTTTTTTTTTTTTTTTTAGTGAGTTTACGAGGGTATTCCACAGAACACAAGGTGTGGCTATACCTTGTTAGGGATACCACAACAAGGGCGATAATAATAATAAAGAATAGAATAATAATAATAATTAATAATAATAATAATAATTAATAATATATTAGTAATAATAATAATAAAATGATTTAATAATAATAGTAATAATTAATAATAATAATAATAATTAACAATAGGGTAGGATACAGGTACGTGGTCTGTATGGAATACAGAACTTTGCCAAGGTAGGGGTCCAACTGCTGGGGATTTGGTGCTGAAACAGGCTGGTGGCTGCTGCCGCTGCGACTTCTTTTGAGACTGTTACGGAGGGCTTGAGTGATTTGATGCAGGAAGAGGCTGGTGGCTGCTGTTAAGAAGAGAGAGAGAACGCAAACACAACAAGTGGGTAAATCTACCCGTTAAAAAAAACAATAAAAAATAAATGTTTTCTTTTTTAGTATGTATGTCTGCGACAAAATGGATCTGGAGGATTTTCTTGGTCTTGTGGCGGGTGTTCTGGCTCTCGTCCGTGGAGCCAATCTTCAAGCTTCAAAGGTCACCATGTAAAGCTGGTCATTGAGGTTAGGTAGTAATGACCGCTTCTAGATAAGGATGAATGAGAATTGCTGTGAGTTTTCTTCTTTATTTCCTTAATTCTATTTTACAAAAGCGGGTTGGACCCCTGCCCTTGTTTGGGTTTAATTATTTATTAACACTTAATTGCTTGTAATGGTATTTTAATGTTGTAATTTTGTTATTATTTTGCACTAATTCCGAAGAAGGAAGCTACATGCTGTTGCGATTTTGAAAAGTGATAAATCCGCGGCTTGGAAGCGTGGTTTAGGTCCACGAACTACAACCACATTTTAAACATAGGGTGTGTTCGGCACTGCAGTTTAACTCTGTATTTCAGCTCTGTAGTTCAGCTCTGTATAGATGTTCTTTCCACTTCCACAGAGGGTACCTCTCCACAGTACCCCCCCTGCAGAGCTGAGGCCGGGGCGCTCTAATATATATATATATATATATAATTATATATAATATATATATATATATTATATATATATATTATATATATATATATATATATATAATATATATATATATATATATATATATAATATATATATATATATACTATAATATAAATATATATATATATATATAATATATATATATATAGTATATATATATAATTATATATATATATATATATATACCTATTTTTGATTATGGTATGTTTGAAGTTCCAGTACCTAATGGTTCGCCTTTCTGTTCTGCGTTCATATCCACACTCATCCTCCATACAACATCTTAGAGAACACCATCTTTATCCACATATCATATACACATACTTATATCCACACCCCCTCTTCTAGACAACATCTTATAGACATCCCTATACCCCTTATATCCCTATGTGTGGGGGAGAAAAAAATTGCCGACATCGTATGTCTGCGTGTCGTAGAAGGGGCAACTAAGTGATGGTAGTAGTTGGGTTAGCTGCCCACTACCACTTAACTTTTGCCAAGCCGTAAGCGGCGTTCTATCTTTCGGCCGAAAATGTTTGAATCGTATGGATACATGGGATGTCAGAGGATAAATGTTGAGGAGAAGAGGAGAGGGGTGATGGATGTATTTAGGAAAGGCAAAATTTGATTTTGCTCGCTGTGACTGAAACAAAGATGGAATGAAACGGTGAAAATGAGTTGGTGTGGTGTGAAATGTGTTTTGTGTGTTGTTGGAAAGGAAATGAAGGGGGGATAGAAAAGATTGCAAGTCTGATGAGTGACTGTGTAGAGGCTATGGTAGATTTTGTGTGTGAGTGCTAGAATTCTAAAGGTTAAATTTAAGTTTTGAAAAGGTCAAAATTTGTGTGGTGCGACATATGGTCCATCTGAGGTTAATGTTGAAGAGTGCGATTTCTGGGATAATCTGAATGAGTTTTGGATGGGGTGAGTAGGGGATTAATTCATTTGCCACTATCTGCCCACCTAAGGATTTTTTTTTTACAGTTATCACCCCCGCTCACGGGCAGGAGCCCTATTCAAGGAGGGGTGTAGTACGCTCAAAAAGTTCACCCTCTAGCCCAAATTACGCAGATGAGCACAGACCCAGGCTTTAAAGTGAGGAGATTAAATTCAACAGGACACACAGAAGATGGAAGGGGAATTCCACAGAACAGAGGTGGCGGAAAAGAATGAAGCCACCACAGTGAACTAGCCTGGAGTTACCATAATCAACACCAAACTTGTGCGCGATAACAGCACTCCTTGTGCTTACGAGGGCTTTCGTAAAGGTGGTGGTACGCCAAAATGACAAGTTCCCTCGAGCCCACTTATGCTGCTGGGTGCCTTATAGAATAGAGATAAAGCACAAACAGAACAGTTTATAAGCTTTTGGCCTTTGACTCGACCCTATTCCAAAAGCCGGGTGAAACCAGAGCCCCTCTCCAGATATGAGAGCAGTACTCCATACAAGGACGGATGAGACCTTCTTTGTATAGCTGAGCAACTGAGAAAGAAAAAAAAAGTTTCGCAGTCTAAACAGAACTTCCTGTTTCTTTGAGGCCGCCCTAGGCAACCGTTTTGACATGAGGTTTCAAGAACATTTTTTTTTGTTTATTGTATAACGCCAAGGATGTTTATTTGTCAACAGGAGGAGACGAGAGAATCGTCGAAAGAGATAGAAAGTTAAGTGTCTTAGAGAGAGGAGATTTCAGAAGTTTGGGGTTTTTAAAAAATTGAATTTCACATGGTTGAGACACCCCAATCCGAAATTCTATCCAGATCAGCAGAGTAGATTAGGAAAAATTAAGACGAGAGGCAATTCTAGAAGTAAAAGAGGAAGCAGAAATGAAATGAGTTAAAGAATGAAGGGTTGAGTCATCGGTATATGAGTGGATAGAGTTTGATTGTGCAGTTTGAGAAGATCATTTAATGAAAAGTAGTAATTAAAGTAGGAGATAAGACAGAACAATGAGGAACACCACTTTGACAGAAAAAGAAGTCCGCCCCATCAACAACAGTGATATTTATAGATTTAGAAAGAAAGCTATACACAATTAAGCAAAAGAAAGAGGAAACCCAAAGGAAAGGGGGAGCTTGGAGAGCAGTGATGCGTCCATACCCGGTCAAATGGCTTGGAAATGTCAAGACCCACCACGCAAATCTCCCCGTAGTTCCTAAGAGCTGAAAACCATAAATCGGTTAGACAGGAAAGTATATCGCCAGAAGAACTTCTAGCGCTGAAAGCCGTACTGGCTATCGGAAAGAAGGAAATGGAGTTTCCAGATTAATCTAAGAAGTGAGAGATTGGGAAGGGTTTAAAGATCTTAGATAGAAGACAAGTGGAAGATATAGCGCGATAGTTGAAGGATCCAGAGCGGCTCCTTATTTCGGAAATAGGTTGGACATGTGCGAGCTTTCCAACAATGAGGGAAAGTGGCTATTATTAAGACATAGGAAGTATAGTTGCGAGGGCGGGGGATAGCACGGATAGCACACTCCCTCAAAACTTGGGGAGAAATGCATCTGGGCACCCGTCTTCCTATCCTTCATAGATTTTCAGGGGCCTATTGCCAACCGATTCAAATATAATCACAGGGCAAAGAATTAGGACACCTGAGAAGGAGAAGGAGAGGAAGAGAAATGCCAGAATCGTCTAGAGTTGAGTTAGAGGAAAATAAGGAGGCCGAAGAGATTTTTGGCCTTTTTTCAGTTGCGAGATATTAACAAACAAAACCATTAGAGAAGAGGAGATTACAGAAGTTGCATAGAGATGTTTTTGGCAAGAGGCCAGAAAGATTTGTCAGTAGGAGAACCCAGGAGGTTAGCGCACTTTCGTTGATGAAAGGCCCGCTTTGCCGTCGAAGAGTATCCCCTGCAACGATTTTTAGCTTGATGAAATGGCGGAGTGATTTGGAGAACGAGGAATTTTTCCACCGAATACGCACTGTCTCTAGCCTGACATGGCCAGAGAAAACACGATCGAACCATGGTTTTATGAGGAGAGAAAGATTTAGTTGAAGAAGGAATGAACTTGCTATTTCCCATCAACGATTACAGCTCCCTCCTTATTCTTTTAAATCTTTATACATCCATCATATTTCCTAACTGAGGTAGCCAATTTGCTATCATCTGCCAAAACATGTAAACCTTACCATTTAAGGTCCCTGGTCTAAAATATTTTATTACATATATTGAGGAAACAGCCACTTGACCTAAGAACATCCGCTAGGAACCACAATGCATGGCACCTCATTCCATTAATACACTTTTCAAATTCATAATTATTGATTATTGTTATTATTATTATTATTCATTATTATTATATTTTATTATTATTATATTATTATTATTATATTATTTTTAATATTATAGTATTTTTATTATTGATATTATTGTATATTACTATTTATTATTCTGTTTATTATTATTCATTATTATGACTTAAAATTAACAAACACCTTTATTTTATAATAAACTTCATAAATAATTTCGAGGGTTGAACCCTGACCCCCCTGGTCTACAGCCTTGATATATATATATATAATATATATATATATAGTATATATATATATATATATTATATATATATATTATATATATATATATATATATATATATATATATATATATATATATATATATATATATATATATATATATATATATATATATATATATATATCTTCACAAATGTGTCAAAAAAGTTCTATAAAAAGACACAACAGAAAATACTTCATCTAAACTTCTCCAGAAGAAAAATCATGTCCACTTCTCAGAAAGGGTGTCCATAAGTCCGAAAAACTCTAAAGTAGGGGGCTTACAGCCATCCTGGAGGTTCAAAGGTAAGAGCGTCGGACTTTCCTCTCAGAGTCGCTTCATCGAATTCTTTTTCTTTTGATTTAGAGTTTTTCGGACTTATGGACACCCTTTCTGAGAAGTGGACATGATTTTTCTTCTGGAGAAGTTTAGATGAAGTATTTTCTGTTGTGTCTTTTTATAGAACTTTTTTGACACATTTGTGAAGTTACTTTATATGTTAAATTTTAAATTTTTTTGGCTATTACATCGTTTTATTATATTGTGGAACTATTAACAAAATATTCATCATAGCCGTTCCCACAAATTAATTTCATTTCTGCCTGAAGATGCCTCGAGTTCGGAGGCGAAATATCACAACAATATACAAGTCTTCAACAAAGCTCTTAAGTCCTGAAGAAATGATCTCAACAGGAATAGTTTTCTTCTTAGCTTTCAAAGGAAAAAGAATTCGACGAAGCGACTCTGAGAGGAAAGTTCGACGCTCTTACCTTTGAACCTCCAGGATGGCTGTAAGCCCCCTACTTTAGAGTTTTTCGCAGGGCTGCGGAGTCGTAAAATAAATTTTTCGACTCCGACTCCGACTCCGACTCCTTAAATTCAAATTTGGATTTTCGACTCCGACTCCACTTAAACAAAAATTTCGACTCCGACTCCACTGTAAACAAAAATTTATCGACTCCAGATCCGACTCCAGCGAGTCAAATTCAAAATTTCGACTCTGACTCAGCTTAATGCTTACAAAGTTACAATAAAACATTTTTTTGTTTCAACTATTTTTTTT
>JABUQX010070282.1:0-5000 GCA_015478945.1 Trachelipus rathkii | reverse complement strand
ACTTTCAAGTGACGGAACCTAATGCTGGAGAGATAATAGATTTCAAAATCTGCAAAAACGATTACGATCCTGCAATAGTAACTTTTCTGGATCCTAGATACAAAACCAATTTCTTGAACCACGTGTTTCACAAAGGGTTAAAATTTATTTAGTATGCCTATGTGATGAAATGCTGCTAAATCGCCGAGAAATTTCACCAGCTAATAAAAAGGAAAAGATTGCAGAAACAGACACACATTTACTATCTGTTAGCGAAACCATTGCAGAATAAATGAAGGTTCTTTTGACTTCTAGCAGCGATGAAGAGTCTTGTTCAGAGGTGTCAAAGGACACTCTGTCATTGATCGAAGATTATCAAAAGCGAAAACCTCTTGAATCGGATAAAGATCCAATGGTTTGTGGGCGTGATAATTGTAAAGGTTTTTCACATTTGCCAGAGCTCGGCAGGGAATACTTAGCATGCCCTTCAATAAGGGTAGCTGGCGAGCATCTTATTCAGCGGATGCAGATCTCATTTACGAAGAAAGGAGAAGCAAAGCAAACTCTTCCTTTAAAGGGCTCAGAAGCTTAGTTTTGTTTAAACATATTTGAGAATATTAATTTCAAGTATTATTCTACATATAACCTTTTTTTTCAAATGGGTGGAGGCTGGGGAAAGAAGTTGGTGGGGTGCAAAAGAGTTGGGTCCATATCTCGCAATCTGAACACAGGTATAATATATAATAATATATATATATATATATATATATATATATATATTATAATATATATAATTAATATATATATATATATATATATATATATATATATATATATATATATATATATATATAATCATATATATAAATCTAGTGATTTTTACTATCTGCATCCGCGGATAGTGATATTTACTCACCATCCGCTACTTCTATAGTAAATTTTATAAAGATGCAGGCGCAGCGCAATACATGACAAACAAATATGTTTCAGTTTCGGAAACAAATAACCTAATTCTCCTGCAAATTAATTAATTTTTATTTTAAAAACTATTATTTAATACTTTCAGTTTCAATAATAATAATAATAATAATAATAATAATAATAATAATAATAATAATAATAATAGTTCTATAAATTTTCGACTCCGACTCCCTTTGCACAGGAATTTTCGACTCCGACTCCACTTGCACAGAATTTTCGACTCCGACTCCTGGAAAATTGCACGACTCCGACTCCGCAGCCCTTGTTTTTCGGACATATGGACACCCTTTCTGAGAAGTGGACATGATTTTTCTTCTGGAGAAGTTTAGATGAAAGTTATCTGTTGTGTCTTTTTAAGACTTTTTTGACACATTTGTGAAGTACTTTATATGTTAAATTTTAATTTTTTTTGGCTATTTACATCGTTTTATTATATTGTGGAACTATTAACAAAATATTCATCATAGCTGTTCCCACAAATTAATTTCATTTCTGCCTGAAGATGCCTCGAGTTTGGAGGCGAAATATTGCAACAATATACAAGTCTTCAACAAAGCTCTTAAGTCCTGAAGAAATGATCTCAACAGGAATATTTTTCTTCTTGGCTTTCAAAGGAAAAAGAATTCGACGAAGCGACTCTGAGAGGAAAGTCCGACGCTCTTACCTTTGAACCTCCAGGATGGCTGTAAGCCCCCTACTTTAGAGTTTTTCGAACTTATGGACACCTTTTCTGAGAAGTGGACATGATTTTTCTTCTGGAGAAGTTTAGATGAAGTATTTTCTGTTGTGTCTTTTTATAGAACTTTTTTGACACATTTGTGAAGTTACTTTATATGTTAAATTTTAATTTTTTTTGGCTATTACATCGATTATTGTGGAACTATTAACAAAATAATAATAATAATAATAATAATTATAATAATAATAAAAAATTATAATAATAATAATAATAATAATAATAATAATAATACCGTAATAATAATAATAAATTTCCTTAAGGCCGTTTTATAAAATTTGCTATAGCACTACCACTAATACTACTGAAGAAGAAGAAGAAGAAGAAGAAGAAGAAGAAGAAGAAGAAGAAGAAGAAGAAGAAGAAGAAGAAGAAGAAAAAAAATTTAAATCAGCATCAATTTTAACATACTTTTTGTCAGCTTTTTTATTCTACTAAATAATTCTTTATTTTAAGAAGAAATTTTTACAAAGGATCATTCTAGAATAAAAAGTAGTAATATTGTACCAATATTTCACCTAGGGATGTACCGATAGTATCGGTATCGGCCAATTTTCTTGGTATCGGTATTGGTTAATTAAGCCGTTTTCCATTTTGCATTTGTGCTAACGCTCGATAAGAAATGCTAATCCAGTTTTAGCACGAATTTCGGGCATAATCGAACGTTTGTTTACATCTAATGTTTACAAACAATTGGACACGTGGATTTGAATAGTAAATAAAATACATAGAGAACAGTTTGTTTTTAAAACTTGATTAGCTATTGTGATGGAGTTGAACGATTTGGATAATAATAATAATAATTAATAATAATAATATATATATATTATAATATATAATATATATAAATATATATATAGATATAATAATATATATAATATATATATATATATATTCCATATCCTATAATATATATATAATATATATATATATATATATATATATTTTATATATATATATATATATATTATATATATATATTATAATATATATTATATATATATATATATATATATATAATATATTACCGTCACTCGTGTTGTCGCTGGTTGCAAATCCGGTATATGCTCAAGTAATTGTTAGTTTTCGGATTGCTTGGGTAATTAAATTATTATGGGTTGTTCAAGTACTAGCAAACCTTAAAGGAACTTCCCATGTTCAACTTCTCTCGAAGTTATCTATGAACTTCATTCGTACTGATGCCCTTCGTATTATAAGTTCTTTACTCTATCAAGTAACCTCAATTTGGGTTTGCCCCTTCTCCAATATCCTATCACTTCAGCCAGAAACCTTCTTAGCCATTCACTCATCATTTATTCTAAGCAAGTTTTACTGATCTATCCTTTCCACAAAACATTTCTTCTAGCAGCGCATATCTCTTAACCTTAATTCTGAAGAATTTACCCCACAAATATCTTGTAAGACTTTCATTACAAAACCTTTTTTTTCATCTTTGAATATAATGTCCAAGCCTCATGTCCATAGAGAATTGTTTGAATGCTATATAATTAAACAATTTCATTTCCTTTACCATTAGACAGGTCGCCTCCCATCAACTGGTTATTCTCTTGCTCTCCGACAAGGCTTCTGATCTTATTGGCAAGAGTGCTGGACGAAAACAGTTACCCCGCAATCTGTTCATCATATCTTCATTGATTGTCCCCAAATGGACCCCATTCGTCATCGTCATTCTCCTACTTTATGGTCCATTAACTCCTAAAAGATTATCCCATACCTTATCTGAATCCTCCCACTTTAACAGTAATTCTATTTTCTCTGATCTTCAAGAACTGAATATTCTTTATAACGTGATTTTATGTAATATTAGGACTATTTATACTGCAAGGACATCTTTTTTATTTTTTTGACTGAATATTCATTTCGCCATTCAAATTTTCTTTGACATTTAAAATATGTAGAAGCCAGGACCCATCAATAGAGTCGATTATTGAACCCAGTGTGGCCGCTTCTCTGTGAGCCGTGGTGGGTCCTGTACAGGAACTCAAAAAAAATTTCCCTTTTTCCATATTTCTCTAAGGCTACTTAACACATTTTTGTCCTCTACAATTATGATCAATCTCTTAGTTCATCTTTCTAACAACTGCCCATATAATTTACCAACTGTTCAATGAACTTATCACTTAGTGCTGAGTGGCCTTTTTTGTTCATGTGATAAAAAAAAACTATGTATTTCTACAAAGTTTAAACATTACTAAAATCGTTTAATTGTAGTGCAAGAAACCTTAATTACAATCTTGAAAATTAAAAATATTGTCATAATATAATCTTATTGGTGAAACAAATTGCAATATATCTCCAAGGTCAGAATCTAACGAAAACAAACTCTCCCATAAGATAAAATATATACCTATATTAATTAAAGTAAAAAGTCATGCATATGCACTTGATTATTTCTTAAGCAATGTCCAACTGGAATCTGAAAATCTTTAACTCTTGGAAACAAAGTAAATAAATACTTTAAAAGACAATTCAGAACATGAAATGAGTGAAAAAAACAGTGATATTAAAGTATTATTAGGTAATTGTTACTTACGATAAACATTTCAACTTTAGGAGTTATATCCAAAAATAATAATTAAAAAAAAAAACTTAACATTAAATAATATAAATATTAAATTATATTAGATATAACATCATCATAATATTTTGAGACATAACTCGTTAAAAATAATAATAAAAATAATAAAAAATAATAATAATAATAATAAAAATAACTCCTTTACTGACTCAATCCACTTTTTCTTCAATCTCCCAGCAGTCGATTCCAGCACACCTCACCATTCAATCCGCTAATCACCGACTAATATCCATCCTTGCCAATGACCAACTATCTCAACGTACTTTCAATTATTCTCTCATTTACCCCATTTCTTCACCCACCACACAACTCACCAATATGTTCTCTTCCTTTTATCAATTCTTCTCACAACCCTTAAACGCACCCTAGATTGTCCATCTGAAGTCCTGAACACATTGTACTTTAGATCAATAACTCTTATTCCAGCTCAAACTCTTTCGATTCGCCACACAAAACCAAATATCGCAATAATAGGTAGGGCACCTCCACTCTCTTCCATCTCCATCATTCTAACACCATCCCCTACCACTCCCACCTCTAATTTTTTCATAACCCCAATCCATATACAATTGAGTTGCCAGGAGACATGGACACTTCCCTGCCCACTCCGCTATTATATTAAACAAGCACTTTCGACTCCATTCTTTCTTACACACGCCTGTCACATCGCTACATACTTTCATCCATTCAGAAGCTTATCTCTCT
>JABUQX010070281.1:55000-58071 GCA_015478945.1 Trachelipus rathkii | reverse complement strand
TAGCTGTAAATGATTATATCACTTTTATAAATAAAGGTTTTAGAAGGGCTATTATAAGTAGTTATAATTACTTCCTCTATACTGTTAAAGGACAGATTGTGAAACAATACCATTAGGAAGAAGAAACATTAGTAATTATATAAGAGATTTAGGACTAATTATATATATATATTATATATTATATATATATATTATATAATAATATTAATATATATATAATAATATATATATATATTTATATATATATATATATATATATATATATTATATATATATTAATTATATAATATATATATATCATATATAATATATATATATAATATATAATATATTAATAATATTATTTAATATATATATATTATCTATTAATATATATATATAAATTTACTATATTAATATATATATTATAATTAATATTATATATATATATTAATATACATATATATATATAATATACTAATAATATCATATATATATATATATATATATATTATATATATATAAATATAATTATATATTATATATATATAATATTATATATATATATATATATGATAATATTATTAACTATATAATAATATATATATATAATATATTATATATATATATATATATAATACATATATAATATATATTAATATATATTAATATATATATATAATAATATATAATTATATATATTTAATATATATATATATAATAATATATACAGTATAATATATACTTAATATTATTAATATAATATATATATTAATAATATATAAATATATATATAATATATATAATAATATATATATATCATATATATATATATATATATTATTATTAATTATATAATAATATATTATATATTATAAATATTATAATAATATATATATATATTAATTATATATATATATATATATATACTTATATATATCATTAATATTATAATATATATCATTTAATATATACTATATATATATATAATATATATATATATAATTATATATATATATATACTATATATATATATAATAATATATAATATATATATTATATATATATATATAATATATACATATATATTAATAATTATATATTATATATATATATATATATATATATAATATATATATATATATAATATTATAATAATATATATAAGTATATATATATATATATAATTAATATATAATAATATTATACTATATATTATATATATATTAGAATTGGTCGAAAATGGTCTTTTATCATTCTTGGAACAAGTATTTATAAATGAGTCTATCACACTTCCTTGCAAGATGGAATGATTGATTTTGAATAATTATATACTAGAGACGATATATAACTTATTTGAAAAGTCAATACTTGGTAAAGCTTGGAAGCATTCATAATAATCTGGAGTGAGAAAATCCAATAAGAGACAGAAATGAGATATACATTTACAGTAAGACCATATATAACTTATCCTATTAGATGCATTACAAGTTTTAAGTAAAAGAGAATATAAATCCTTTTAGATGATAAATTGTAACAATAAACCTAAGTGCGAGTTGATATATTGAAAGGAGAAGGAGAAGAATACTCTGAAATGGAGATTAATTTGAATTAATATTATATATATTATTATATATATATATATATATTTATATATATATATATATATATATATACATATATATAAATATATAATATATATATTAAATATATATAATATATAATTATATATAATATATATAAATATATATAATAAATATATATATATATATATATATATATATATAATATATATATATATTATTATATATATATATATATATAATATATATTATAAAATATATATATATATATATAATATATATATATATATATATATATATATATATATATATATAGTATATATATATATATAAATATATATATATATATATATATATATATATATATATATAATATATTATATATATATATATACTATATATTTATATATTATAATTATAATATATATTATATATATATATATATATATTATCTATATATATATATATATATATATTATTATATATATATTATATTAATATATTTTATATATAATATATATATATTATATATATATATAATATATATATTATATATATAATTATTATATAATATATTATATATATATATATAGGGAACGACTTGCTAAGTTGGTGGGCTTCTTTATAGCAAGCACCCTATATAAGAGGTTGGTAAATTTAAAAATCCATATTTGAAATGATGTTTTTATTCAACATAAGTAAAATATGCAATGAAAGTAATAAAAGCTAACAATGTTCCCTGCTGTTGAGATACTCTCTTCGTAAGGGCGAATTGGTAGTCACAGCCTTTTTCCCAGCGGCGTTTTCCCACCCTTTTTTTTTGTTGCAGAATTTGTTTATCGAAATTCGAGTCGCAAGCCTTTTCCTTGAAGTTTCATCTCTCTGCCGCGGAGGATTCTCGAGAGCGATCTTAGTGGAGATTTTCTTCTGATTCTTAATAATTTGATCTGACTCTGTATCTGCTGACTTTATCTGACTGAAGAGTATCTCAAAATGACGGGTTTATATAGTATTTCACCTTTGACTTATGCTAAAATTTTGCTCACGCAAATCTTAGCATAAGTACGAACAAAAAATTAAAATGTTTACAAAGTTATAATGGAGTGCTACTTACTTCCTGCGCTAAACTACGGAGTGAGAAGTATGTTATAATAATTAATACAAGAAAATAATAACTAAAAATATAAATTTAAGTACTTTCAAATGCAAGCATATATTTAATTATGTCCGAAGACATAAGTAAACATACAAACATATGAAGGCAAAAATAGTAATACATTGCAATTTGCAGAATATTCAATACGAGCATAACTGGTTTACATCCGAGATCTAAACATATCATACAAGTATTTGAATACACTATAAATACAAATATATGTTATATATACAGAAATAAAAAGTGCATTCAAACACAAGCTTTTGGTTATATCCGTTAGATATAAACAAACATACAAACATTTAAATGCATAAAAGTACAAAAATGTTAATACATAATAATTATTGATATGA
>JABUQX010070281.1:7500-27500 GCA_015478945.1 Trachelipus rathkii | reverse complement strand
AATTTATTAAGGCTATACATATATATAAAATATTATATATATTATATATAAAGATATATTGGTAATATACCCATACTAGCTTATTACATTATTATTAGTATCTATTGCGACTATTATGCAATATTTACCCATCTTAAAAAATTGAAAGAACGAGAGATAGGACAGGGTGGCTGGACCCTGGTGATGTCGCCTTGAACGCGGAACTTGTTGCTTATAGTGTTCTTGAAAATCCAAAGTTTTTATGCTTGGGAGGCATTGGCTCAGTCTGGAAAATATAGCACCGGGCATATTGTCCTCACGCGCAACATCCGGTGGTTTCCCAGAGAAGCAGTTAATTCTTTACCTTCTTATTATGATGCTTCTTTCTTTAACATCTATCTAATTGCGAATTATTATGCAATAGTTACCATCTAAAATATAAAGAACGAGAGGAGAGATACGACAGGCTGGACACCTGGTGATGTCGCCTTGACGGGAAATCGGGTTGCTTTATAAGTGTTCTTGAATCAAGTTAAAATTGAGTTGGAGGATGGCTCAGTGGTGTATAGCTACCGGTAGGACACAGCCGGGCTGGAATTCTATTGCCCCGCCGGCCAGGGACTGGAGTGAGCCGGAGGGCGGAACATGCTCTTAAAGTTAGCTAGGGGCACGACGCCGGGGGCCGAAGGGCCGGGGTGCCGGGCCGTTAACTACACAAATTCACCGAAATTGATAGATAATCACTGAAATCTTATAACTGGCTAGGATAAAATTAAATATAATGTTCAATTTAATATAATAATTTTAAATATATAAACAAAGGAATACATATTAATTAATTTCATATAAATAAATTTATACGAAGAAATTCTTTTAAGAAAAATAATGACTTTCAGGAAGAATAATTGTATTAAATATATATTATATATCATATATAACCTTATATATAATTATACTATATAATATATATAATATATATATATTATAGCTATATATATATATATATTATTAGATACTATAATAATATATATATATATATATATATATACTATATATTATAATATATACGATCATTATAAACTTAACACTAAATTACGTTCACTCAGTGCTGAACCACAGCGCGCATAATTTGTTCAACCGACCCAGAAAAATAAGGTAGCCGGATTCCTGATACTTCAAACTATCGCCCTATAAGCTCTCAACTGATATCATATTCTAGTCTTTGAAACTCTTTTCTTAACTCTTCATTTTCTAGTATCATCTGGAGTCTCATTCCCTTCTTTCAGATCATCAGATATGGCTTCAACAGAATCGATCAAACTGGGTGGGACAACTTTCTATTTAAACTGATTTATGGCTCTTCGCCTTAGCGGACTATGGGAGTCTTGCGCTGGTTGGCGCTTGACATACCCAAAGCTTTTTGACCAGAGGTATGGCATGCGTCACTGCTCTCCACGCTCCCTTCCTTTGGGTTTCCTCCTTCTCTTCTAAGCCTTACTCCAATAGTCTAGTACTTCACTCTCCGTATCGCTCCATATCGCACTTCGTATGATGGAGCGTTCCTCTTCTCCTTTCACTGAGTTAATTGTGGTGTTCCTCAAGTCCTCTGTTTTAATCTCCAACTTGTCTATTCCTACTTTATTCATCTCACACACGGTATCTCCCTCCCGCAATGCTACTCCCTAACTCTCGCTCACTCTTACCCCGATGAAATTCCACTCTCCATTCTTCTACTTATTTCAATCTGCTCACCCTCCTTTTGGCATCTAGAGCATGCCTTCTCGTCTTTTGCTTTCTGAGATTTCCTATTCTCTGCCGATCTGCATGGGATTTCCCCTGGTTGTGAAGTACACGCGCAACCTTGTGAAATTAAACTCTTTAAAACTCAACATCTTTATATCTCCCTCTCAAAAACACCTCCAACGTTTCCATATTTCTTCGATCGGAGCTCTAATCGATCTCACTGTGAAATAACATAAAAACAAATTCTTTAGGGTTCTTCGAGCACATAAACAACAAATGTCTAATGGAAACCCTTCCATATTACGAAATCGGAAAATCGCTAAGTAGGCCTCCAAAGAGCTGGATTTCTGTTCAGGTTGCGTGGAATTTTTCTTCTGAAAAGTTACTTCCATAACGTTAAATATAAAGGGCCTAATTCGCCTTTGTATGGAGCTACTGGTTCTCACATCTGGGGGGGGACGGCTCTGCTCGCACCCTTCTATTGGATAGGTGAGTCTAAAGCTTTAAGAGACTGGAAAACATGTCTCCGTCTTTAATCAAACTCCCATGTACCTTCATATCTCTGACGACGTGACGTTTGGCGCTCTCTCTCTTTTCTATGGTTCTACAGGTGGCAAGTGCATCGGGGACTGGCACCTCTCGCAAAATCCACCACCCTGCGTCGCCCTCGTACACAAGGCTGTGCCTTGCTCTTCGCATGAGTGTTGCGTGAGTATTGAAAAACCCCAGACTTGTTCGGTCGTGTGCCCTCTCTTTCTTTCCAACTACTTCTGTTCTGTGGAACTCGCTTCCATCTTCTGTGTTTCCAACTGTATTTAATTTTCCCCTCTTTAAAGCCCACGTCGTGCGTTCAACCTAGAGAAGATCTTGCGTTTAAGTGTTGAATTGCCAGGCCCGTGGGAGCTTTTCTATGTTTTTAAATCTTCGCCTCCCTCCTTGAAAAGGGGCCAGCCCGTGAGTGGGGTGGTTATGACTGTCACACTATATATGAGTAGTATATTTATACCTATATATAATACTAATATATATATACTATATACCTATTATACTATATATATATAATTATATAAATAATATATATATAGCTATACTACTAAATATATATATATATATATAATTAAATATATAAATATATCACCTATATATATTTAATTTTAACTTAAAGAAGAGAAATTTTGAGACAAGTCCATTTTGGATAATATGGCTTTCGATAATGATCATTTCCTTTAAATAAATTTAGATTACATTAATATTCTAACAATTATATTTATTATCCTTTCCGGAATTCGTTTCCATATATTCAAATTCGAATATTTTATGTAAAAAAACTCGGAAAAAATTATTATATTACGGAGCCTCCGTAATTTTATTTTCTTGAAATCAACTCAAGTAAAACCCAAAAACAAAACCTGATTATATTATAGGTATGATTTATCTTTGCATCAATTAAAACAAAGGACAGTTAATGGAATTATACAATATATTTTTTTAATTATTAGTCTTGATCTGTAACCCCTCTCCACTATATTTAGCGTAAAATTTGCAAGCTAAACCCTCCGGTTAGAAAACCCCGGTCGTGGTATCTCTCTCCTGATTTTTGGCCGGGGCCGGGGCCGGGGCCTGGGGTCCTAAAAATGGCCGGGGTTGCCGGGCCGAGGGCGGCCGGGGCCTCCGGGTACGGTTCTAAGCACCGGGCATATGTCACCTCACGTCGCAACATCCGGTGTCAATCCCAGAGAAGGCCAAGTATAATTCTTTACCTTCTTATTATATGTTTCTTCTTTACCAGTTCATATCTGAAATTGCATTATTATGCCAATATTTACCAGTTCTATATATATAAGTATATATTAATAATTAGTACAGTGAATAATGTGCGTACCTATAAATAATATAATACTTATACTATGTCGTAGTTATCACATATATATATATAAAATAGTATAATTCGTATACATGCTATATATATATAAATTACTAATATATATACTAATATATAATATACAGATATATATATAAAAATATTATATAATATATATAATAATTATATATAATATATATGCTATATATATATAATATATATTAATTATTTCTATATATATACTTATCAAATATAATATATTATATATATATAATAATATATACTATATATATTAGTTATATATATAAGGTTAGTATATATATATATATAATATAGGTATATATATAATATACTACAAAATAATATATATATATATATATATATATATATATATATATATATACTCATCCTTTACTAAATATTTGTTTACTATATTAATTACATATTATATATATCTCATAGTCATATATATATAGGGTAATATTTATAATAATATATATTAGCATATATATCATATAGTATGTATAGATACGTGATAACTATACTACGTAATAATATATTAATATATATACCTATAATACTTTTAGTATATTAACCTATATTAATTTTTCACTAGTTTACAACTTAATTTATATACGCCAACATTTATATCTATCCATATTTTTTTTTTAAAATTTATAATATATAATATATATATATATATTATATACCTATATACCTATATAATAATATATATATTTATCATTATCATCATCAATATATATATAACTATATATATTAAAATATATTTATATATAATACTATTATAATATATTATATATATATACATAGTAATATATAATATAATATATATAAGTATAATATATATATATATATATATATATATATATTACATATAGTATATATATATATATATTTACTATATATATTATATATATATATATACGGTATATATATATATAATTATATATATATATATATATAAAATATAATATTTATTATATACTATATATATATACTCATAAATAGTATATATATAGTATATAGTAATATTGAAGGGCTTTGTACAACGTGCCTAAGATATTTATAGCGACTGATGAAAACCTTCTTTATATAATTTTACCCCTGATTAAATGTGTAAAATCTTAAAATGCTAAGAAATTGACCTAAATATAATGCCTCTCTATATATAATAAATATATGATATAATATTAAATATATATATTATATATATATATATATTTATATATAAAATATATATAAATATATATACTATATATATACTGTAACCTTATATATAAAATATATATATAAATACAACAATGGATCATATATAATAAATATAATATATATATTATACTATATTTATATATATATAATAACATATATATATATATAACTAAGTATACTATATATATATATTATATTATATTATATATATATATATATAATATATATACATGACAATATAATAATAATAAAATATATTAACTAATATTATTATTATAATATCAATAAATAATAATAATAATAATAATAATAAAATAATAAACAATAATAATAATATAATAATAATTAATTCAAGTTTAATAATAATAAATATGATAATTAATAATAATAATAATAATAATAATAATAATAAATAATAATAATATATAAATATGTAATAATAATAAACAATAATTATAATAATAATAAATGAATAAATAATAATAATAATTTAATAATACATTTAATAAATTAATATGATCCAAAATAGATAATAATAAATATAACTAATAATAATTTAAAATAATTCATAATTATTATAAGAATAATTTAATTTTAAAATTTTTTTAAATTAATATCCCTTATCTTTAAAAAAAAATTTAAGTAAACGTCTGGACCAAAAGTAAGCCGTTGAGTAAATACAAAAGAAATAAATATTCGTAGTTTATTATTTTCCTTGGAAGGTATATTTGAAATTAAATTAGAGGTTGTTTGCCACTACAACTCTAAAGCCGAGACCAAGCACCCTTAAAACAGATTCACTGGAATTGAATAATCCCATTCGTGCTACATTGCTTCAAATGTTAAAAGCACAACAATTGGCAATTGTGTCAGCAATTATAGGGTATAGCTCCGAACTCATTCGCCCCTGTAATACGCATGTGAAAAGAATCAGTACGGTATCCAATGAAGGATTTACCTCCGGGTAATCATTGAGGTGTTTAAACATTTAAAGATTCGACCTTTCAAATATCTTATCATAAGTGAATTGAGTGTCCCTCGGAATCATCGTCATATATAGTTCGAATGCAAAGGTATGGTTTGCGCAGTATGTAAGATTGAAAAACATGTGTTTGGATTTTGTAGAATTTATTTCTAGCCTTCGGAATCGTTTCATATTTTCCATTTTCAAAACCAAAGTCCAGTTATTAAGATCACTTGATAAGTTTAAGCTGGGATGACATCTCTATCGAGGTCCAAATTTGACCCAACCAAGTCTGTGATATGAAATGAAACATGCGAACATTAACATTTCCTTATGTGCATAATTCATTCTGCACAAATAACTATACTATTTTTATATTTATAGTATATACATAAATATATATATACTACTATATATATTATATAATATATAATAAAATATATAATAATATATATAATATTATATACTAAAATATATATATATATATTATCTATATATATATTTAATTATATATATAATTACTATATTAATATAAAATTAACAAATATATATTAATAATATTATAATAACGGCTCCAATCACACAACACCCATATCATATCAATTATAATATAATAGATGATACTAATATATATATATATATATAATAAGCTACCCTAAAATCAAGTATATATTTATATTATTAAATATTATATATATATATATTTATTATATATATATATTATATATATATATATATATATTCTATACATATAATATATATATAATATATATTAATATATATATTATATATATATATAATTATATAATATAATATATATATATATATATATATACTAATATATATATTATCCAATAACTATATGGTATAACTTATATTATTTAAGTATATATTATATATATATGTATATAATAATATATAAATATATAGTATATATATATTAATATATATACTTATATATATTATATATATACTATAATATAAATATAAAACCTAATACTATAGGGGTAATATATCATATGTACTATACTATATTATATAATTTATATAAAATATATAACTAATATACACTATAATATATAGGTCATATATTACGATATATATATATATATATATATATATACATATATGTATATATATATATGTATATAAATATATATATATATATATATACATACTAATATAAATATATATATAATATATCATATATTAAATAATATAATATATATATTATATATAGTTATATCACTCTATATATATATACTAATTATATATATATATATATATTCCTGATAATATATATAATTTATACATTATATACTAGTATATATATATCACTATATATAATACTTATAATATATATCGGGGTAAAATATAACCATATATAATATATATATATATATATATATATATATATATACTATATATATAATATACATATATATATATATATATTATATAATTTATATTATATATATATAATATATATACCTATATATAAATATATACTATATATATTATATATATATATATATAAATATATATATATAACTATTATATATATATAATTGTAATTTACTAATAATATTACTATCATATATAATAATATACTATATAATATAATATATACATAATAGTGATAATATAATATATAGTATAATATAAATATATATATATATATATAATATATATATAAATAATATATAAATATATATAAAATACTATATATATATAATATATATATATATATTATAATATATATATAATTACTTACTATCATAATATATATTAATATATATAATATATAATATAAATATATATAATATAAACTATATATATATTATATATATAATAGTATAATATATATATATATACTATATATATAAATATATATATATATATATATATAGTATATAGTGATATATATAAAATATACATATATTATTATTATAATATATATTATATTATATTCTATACCTATATATATATATATATACCTATATATATATAAATATACTAATAGTATATATATATATATAATTAATATATAATAATAAATATTTATAATTAAATATATATATATATGTAACACTCCATTATAACTTTGTAAACATTTTAATTATATGTTCGTACTTATGGCAAGATTGCGTGAGCAAATTTTAGCATAAGTCAAAGTGGAAAATACTATATAAACACCCGTCATTTTAAGATACTCTTCAGTCAGATTTAAAAGTCAGTCAGATACAGAGTCAGATCAAATTATTAAGAATCAGAAGAAAAATCTCACTCAAGATACTCTCTCGAGAAAATCCTCCCGGCAAGAGAGATAAACTTCAAGGAAAAGCTGCGACTCGAATGTCGATAACAAATCGCATCGCACAAAAATAGGGTGGAAAACGCGCTGGAAAAGGCTGTGACTACCAATTCGCCTACGAGAGAGTATCTCTCAACAGAAGGGACTTGTGCTACTTTTATACTTTCATTGCAAATTTACTTTATGTTGAATAAAAACATTTTCATTTCAAAATATGGATTTCTAATTTACCAACCTTTTATATAGGGTGGCCTTGCTCACAAAAGCGAAGGGCACGCCATTTCTAGCCAGTACGACCCTATATTTACTTTGAAAAATACGCTCGTGAGAAAGTTTATTTAAATTGCTGGGGAAAACACAAAATGAAGAAAAAGAAAAAAAATAATACAATACTAGAAATTCCCAATCAGAAACACTCAAAAAAAAAATGACTGCAAGCAAACAAACATTATCGTACTGGACTTTATTTCTCATTCCCAATCACTATTGGATTATGTCTCACTTTTCACAACTATCACAGTTCGAGGATTCAACGCTAGACATAGCAAACTTCCTTTACGATATGGATTGTCTTTCATCATTTTCAAAGGTTGGATTATGGGCAGAAAACTGCATTTGTTTAAATCCACTACGAACTCTGTTTCCTTTTCGAATTCTAAATGAATCCTCTGTGACCTTTCCCTTTTTTATGTATGAAGGAAAATTTTTCAAATAAAAAGGTACCTAAAATTTCAAAAGCAATTATCGCCTCTACATATTAACTTCCTTTAGTATTAAATTCTTTCAATTTTAAGTTGGGATTACTGGGGCAGAGATTCATTTTCCTCCGAATTCCACTACGAACTTGATTCCCCCGCTTTTTTTCAAGGTCATGTGATCTGTTTTTTTTTTCTGTCCCTTGAAAGCAAATGTCAAAATAAAAGAACCTAAACTTTCAACGCACACTCGTCTCTACATATCAAAGCAATGTTTCTCTTCGTAAACTACAACTTGAAAACTATTACGTGCGCAATTTGGTCAAAACCAATGGGATACATTAGAAACGGCCTTATACTGGACCTTTCCTAGGATTTAAAACGGTTCGATCGATGTGGCCTATGTTAACTTGTGAAAACAATTGTTCAATATCAATATTTTATGTATTAACATTTTTGTACTTTTATGCATTTTAAATGTTTGTATGTTTGTTTATATCTAACGGATATAACCAAATATGGTTGTGTTTTGCACCTTTTATTTTCTGAATATATAACATTATTGTATTATATGTATTTCAAATACTTGTATATATGTTTAGATCTTCGGACGTAACCAGTTTTGCTCGTATTTGAATATTCTTCAAATTTCATGTATACCATTATTTTGCCTTCATATGTTTGTATGTTTACTTATAAAAGTTTTCTTCGGACATAAATTACCAATATCTTGCATTTGAAAGTACTGCCCTACATTTATGTCCTACTTATAGTTTAATTTATTCTTGTATAATTATTATAACAATTACTTTCTCACTCCGTGTTTAAAGCGCAGGAATTAATGTAGCACTCCATTATAAACTTTGTAAACATTTTTAATTTAGTGTTTCGTTACTTATGCTAAGATTTGCCATACAACTCCACCAAATCCAAATGAAGCATTACCACTACCGCGACGTGAGCAAAATTTTAGCATTAAGTCAAAGTGAAATACTATATAAACCCGTCATTGAGATACTTTTCAGTCAGATAAAGTCAGTCAGATACAGAGTCAGATTTCAAATTATAAGATATCAGAAAAAGAGAAATCTCCACTTAAGATACTCTTCTCGAGAAATTCCTCCACGGCAAGAGAGATAAACTTCAAGGAAAAGGCTGCCGGACTCGGAATTTTCGATAACATTGAATTCATGCAAACAAAAAAAAAAAAGTAGGTGAAACGCGCTGGAAAAGGCTTGGAACTACCAATTCGCCTACGAGAGAGTATTTCTTCAAACAGGCAGGACTTGGTTACTTTACTTTCATTGAATATATTTACTTATGTTGAATAAAAAAAACATTCATTTCAAATATGGATTTCTAATTTAACCAACTTACTTATATAGGGTGCTTGCTCACCAAAGAAACCCACCAATCTAGCAAGTCGTTCCCTATATATATATATATATATATATATTATATATAAAGATGATATAATATATATATATATATAAATTATAGATATATATATATAAATATTATAATATATATATATATAATATAATATATATATATATATATATATACATAATATAATATATTAATATATAGATATATTAATATATATATATACTATATATATAATATTAATCATATAGTATATAATATTATTATATTATATAGTATATTATAGTATATAATATATATATATATTAAATATAGTATATAATATATTATATATATATATACTATATATACTACTATATATAAATTATATATAATATAAATAATATATATATATATATATATAATAATATATATATCTTATATATTATATATATATATACTGATATATATATATATATATAAATACTATATATAATATACTATATATATATAATATATAATATATATATATATATATATTTAACGATTTGATTTGTATGAATATAAGCAATAAGAGATTATATATTTATATGTCTAAGTAGTATTTGATAAGTTTATGTTAAATATAGAAATATATATTATATATATATAATATATAATATATATATTAAATATATATATATAATATATTAATATAGTATATATTATATTATATATTATATTATATAATATATATATATATGTATATATATATATATATATATATATATATTATATATAATAATTATATATATATATAATATATAATATAATATATAATATTTATAATTATATATAAATATTTAATAATATATAATATTATATTATATTATATATTATAATATAATATTATAATATATGTATATAATAATATTATAATATATTAATATATATATATTATATCAAATATAATAAATTAATATATATATATATATATATATATATATATATATATATATTATAAGTATATATATATATATTATGAATAAAATATAGATATATATATAAATAACTACTAATTATAAACTAGTATAATATATATATATATATATAATAATATAATAATATATATAAATATATTATAATATATAATAATATATGTATCACTTATATATATATATATGTATATATATATAATATATATATATACTATATAGTATATATTACATATATAATACATACGGCTTGTAGATGTTTACTATATATACTATATATATATTATAGTATAATATATATATATGTATATATATATATATTATATACTATATATATATATATAATATATATACTAATAATATTATTATATATATATTAATATATTATATATATATATATATATATATATATATATATATTATTATAATAAATATATATAAATATATACTATAATATATAATATATATAGATACTATATATATATGAGTAATAATCATTAATAATATACCTATTATATAGGTATAATAGGTATTATATATATTATATATATTATATATATCTATATATATATATATAATATTAAGCTGGGTTTGAATTAAATTGAGTGGGATAACCAAAACATGGTTCAAATTTGTTGCTCCTTGGCTTCCCTGTAGTGGGACAAAAAATCATTTTGCATTTACTCAATGTCTAGGGGGCCCAACTTTTAGTTTTTTAAAAGGGTTTTGACATCGTTTTTTACTATTTTTAAGTTATGAATTTATATATGCTTTGTTCGTCAAAATTTGCTTTTAATACTAATTTGGAGCTATTTCGTCTTCATTTTCAGATCCAGACTATTTCACGTTTGAGATATTTCAGTCCTTGGGGCCGTTTGCGTGTTTTACGTACTCTATTGCCAGGGACGTATCATGGACATGAATGCACAAAGGCTATAAAGCACAGGCATTGCAATATTCGGTTATCCACAGACCACGTCGAAAATCAGCCTACCACTGGCTTAGAGGATGTCTTTTAGAAGCCTACAGAAGTATCCCATCAAGTAGTCATACAAAAAGGATGCCAGGTTGCTCATCTAGAAAGTTGTAGTTGGCAACAGATATGTTTAAACGGGTCGATATACAATAAAGCAGGCATTCCAACAATAGAATTGAAAGTGCTATAGTGAAAGTGAAGAGACTAATAGTGAATGTCAATGATTTGATGAAATATTCAAGAAATAAACAATCTTCTCTATCATATCAAGATAAAATAAAATCATTTCCTCGTCTCTTCGACATTAGCGCGTGCAAGTGTGTTTCATAATGGACTTATAAGTTGAAACGTAATCCAAGTGTCAATGTCCCAATGAAAAGAAAATCCCCCTGTTTTGGAATGGCAATTTTGGCTTTTGATTCAAAACACTTTTCAAGCACCGCTATGATAATAAGAGGAAAGGGTGGACAAGAAGGAACAGAAAGAAATAACATGGAAACACTTCAGGAAAAGAAAAGGGAAACGGATTGACATTATAAAGTTAAGAGAGACACAAAGAATACGCAAAAAGGAATGTGAAGTTCAGTGAATTAGTTGTCAGGCAGTGAGAGATTGATGTGCTTAGAAAAGAATCAATTCTCCTGTAGAATCAGCAAGAAATAAGGAAGTAATTGGTCCCACCCTCAAATAGAAATCACCAGATCCTGAGTTGGTAAAGCATTAGAGAGGAACAAATGGTGGAGCCAATAGAGATTTGCATGTCTCATAGTTAATGCTGCCCTCAAGGACCTCTGACTTCTGTCACCAAAAAACGTTGGTTGATCCAAGTAAGTCTACAACGCCAAAGAAACACTAGCTGGAGTTTAGACAAACAGTCAAGAGGAGCATTTTGCGTGCAAAACACAGAGACGCGTATGGTCTGCATTGCGTTTCCGATGGAACAAATAGATGAGAAAGCACTTGTAAGATACTGGAAAAAGGTTTGCTGCGTAGAAAACGTTAGAGAAGAACATACGTTGCTAGTGTCAAATTTTCCAGATGCATTTACATCCGATCACGAATAGTCCTAACTCAGGGAAGATCTCGAATGTTATTTAATGAAAGTGTCTGGATTATTGCAAACGAACAAAAGATCTACAGAGACTTTAAGAGCAGTGATTTGCTATGGAACACTCCTGTGAATACGAGTAACAAGAATGGAATAATCACACTTGTTGGAGTTTACATTTAAAAAGACCACTTCAAATGCCATAGATGTGCATAATTTTAATTGGAACTGCCAACTCAGGAAGTATTAGTGTTGTTGATGGGAAGACAAATGGCCCAATTCGTCAACATGAAGGACCTATAACCAAAACTGCTCTCATTTGATCCTCAGACCAAACCCATCATTAATTTTCAACCAATTCCAGACTCTGTAAAGTTGAATGTTCCCTGAAAACAGGTACGAAAGATCTAGTTGCTGACCAGCTGTATTTTACTAAAAATCTGTTGTATAAATTCGGGCAAGGGGTACAAATGCAGATCATAATAATATACGGTATTTGAAAACTGCACAGCCGGGTGCCTTAAGCCATTGCAAGGTGGCTCCACACACCCACACACACTCGCTTCGATTGTACGTTTCAACAGAATCCGCATCTGATGATCTTGGAGGCGTTTGGTACGATTTCGTAACGAACTCTATGCCCCATATGGTCTATATGCGCGCTGCCCATCCCTTCTGTTCAAGATGGTGCCAAAGAAATTTTCACTTTATGGTATCACATTATCAAAAACTTTCTCCTGAGTATCAGAACATCATTTCTCCAGTGCTTCTCTAAACAACTCCTATTTTGTCATCCAGAAAACTTGTTGCTATCTGGTGTTGCAGATGAACGGGGAACAATAAGAAGATTTTCATGTCAACAAATTCTTCAAGCAAGAAAGAAAATTTTCCTCCACCAATGTGCAAGTTCGCTGCTTGATAAAAATAAGGCAGGCAGCTAAAAGTCAATCTCAACGCCACTTCCTACATGGAACTGATTAGACTGGGGTTAGTACATCCTATCACCCCCAACCTCTTCTATTGATGAATATTAGTGATGATATTTGGTTAGTAATCAACAAATTCTTCCTACCAAAGTATCGCGTGTCATTCGGTCGTATGTTAAAAGGAAAATGTCAAAGATGTTTCCGCTGTTTCTAGTAGGGTCGCTGGTCATACTTCTCGACAGGGGTGCAATTTACTACAACCAAACATTCTCGAATCAAAATACCTTCAGTACAGACATAATCTGAATTTCTATGAAGTATTTTGTGACTATGGCAAGTTGTTTTTAGCATGTAAGATGTAAGGATATTAAAAGCGTATACTGTAATCTGCTTAGTATATATATTTTTGTTTTTTAAATAAAAAGAGTCAAGGTAAAGTTGGGGTATGAAAACAAATTTTGAACTTACTTTTAACACATTTCAGTTTGTATCTGAAGTGAGCACAAAAATAAAGTTGTTTCAAATCTGCACTACAAACTTTTGTATTTTTTCAACCAGCTTAATATATATATATATATATATATAATATAATATTAATAATACTATAATATATATATAATAATAGTATATATAATATATATATATATATATATATATATATATTAGTGTATATATATATATATATATAATATATATATTTCTCCTTCACTTCCCACAGATATGGGGTAGGGTGTGTAACTTGAAGGTAAATATGATAGTTAAGTAAAGAGCATGACGTAAGTCGAAAGGAATGGACCTCCTTTTCTATCCCCTCAATACCCTTAAGCGAGAACTCGTCGAAGGAAAAAAATCTATTCGAATGTTTCTCACGTCTGTGACAGACCCCCACTGAATTATCTCATCAATATAGGGTTTATTACTTTGAAAAGGCTCACTACCAAACCCTCTGACAAAACCCCTCCATTCACTCCTATTATAATAGGTGTGAATTATGCATCTTTCTTCTCTTCTCTACCAAACTCACATTCTTTTCTTCAGACTTACTATCCAATCCACTTTTTCTTCTGTCTCCCAGCCGGCCGATCCTCAGCACACTCACCACTATACATCCGCTTAATCAACCGTTTATTATCTATCCTTTCCATATGACAAAACTATCTCAATGCACTCGTTTATTCTCTCATTTACACCTTTTTTCACACCACACAACTCCCTAACAAGTTCATCTCTACTTTTGTATATTCTTTCACCCCAAAGATTATCCATCTGAACAGATTTTCCTTTGGTCTAGCCTCTTATTCAACGCAATAGTTTGACTATAATTCAATATACATTAATTGACACAGATAACAATAATTCCTCATATAAAACCCTAGCTCACTTGGGACATAGTCTCTTTAAATCCACCAAGGATGTAATTGCACCAGCTACCTTCCCACTATTCACAACTTTCCTACTTCACTCTGCATCATCCATCCGCTTCCTTTTCATCCAACATATAGCTTAAATATTTAAACGCAGATATTTGTTCCAATTGTTCACCATCTAACATGAGTTCATACCACGGACTCTTCTTCCTCCTACATTACCTTACTTTTATCTACATTTATTTTTAAAACCAGGCCCCTCTACCAACCCTCTCAAATTTTCTTCAGGTTCTCCAAACAAAACCAAATTCTAAGCTTACAATAAGCAGGGCACCCCCACTCTTTTTCATACTCTATAAATCTAACACCTTCCACTACCATTCTTACCTTTGATTCTTTCATTTCATCATCCCATACATATACAAATTAAATAGCCAAGGAGACATAATTGGTCCTTGTTTCAGTTTACTATTAATATTAAACCATTTAATTTCAGCAACATTTATACTTACACACTCTTCTTTATCGACATACATACTTTTGATTCCATTCAGAATCCTACCAGCAACACCATATATCACTATCAATTACCACAGAGCTTCCCTATTAATCCTGTCATACGCCTGCTGCAAGTCTACAAAACCTAAATACAATTTATTCCTCTTCCCTTATTTTCTCAATCATTTGATTCAATGTAAAAATTTAATCTACCCAACCTCAGCCACTTCTTCGTCAATCAGCCCCTCAGTCACTCGACGAACTCTTTCAACCAAAATACCAGGATATATCTTCCCTACAACACTCAATAAACAATTTTCCCATAATTACCACAGTTTCCTTTATCTCCTTTTTTTTATGTCGGAGTAATATTACTCCTCAAGTCCAATCCTTCGGAACTATACCCTCCATAAACGGTTTTGTTACACAATTTCTGTTTCCAGTCAATGACAATCTCGCCTTCATTTTTGATCATTTCTTCAGTAATTCCTTCTACACTCTAAATATTATCTCCTCCCCAAAATTTCTATATCTTCTAACACTATCAAACTGACATACATTCACATCACCACTTCATTACTCCCAATGTTATGCAGATTTTCGAAGTGTTCCCTTCAAACTCTCCTCAAATCCATTTCATCAGTCACGAAAGTATCGTTCCTATACATTATTCTATTAATATTCCCCTTTCTTTCTTTCTTTCTTTCGTACTTCTTTCTAGAAGAGCTTCCTCTTCCCCTTTTAAGTCCCCATTCATCCTCCTTCCATAATGTTCATTTACCTCTTATTCCATCATACGTATGAAGTCTTTTTTCCACCTTATATATTTCCCTATCCTTTTCTTTTGAGGTCTCATCATTGACTTTTAGCACATTCAGCCACGTCTCTTTTATACATTTAACTTCTTGCATTACCTCCTCATTTCAACGCAAACTACTGACATCCTTACTTGCTACTTTAACACATCTACATACTTCACTTGTACTACTAACATAGGCTTCATTCATTTGCGAAAATATTTGTTCAGCTTATCTTGTTCCCATTCAACTGCTTTATTTGCAAGTCCTCTCACATACTTTTTCTTATAACTTTGTTCACTTAACTTCTCACTCTTAATTCTCCCCACTTCCTTCCTTATCTCTTTTCTCTCTATCCATGCCCTCACACCGTGGCTCAAACGGTAGAGCGATGGAGTCGCATGGCAAGGTCGCGGGTTCGAATCCTAGTTCGGATCCTAGGTAGAAATTACCTAGAAAGTTCCCTTCCTTGAATAGGGCTATGCCCGTGAGGTGAACTATAAAAAAAAAAAAAAAAATAAATTAGTCTTATATATATACAATATAATGATATGGTATTCCCCTCCCTAACACCCTCGCTGACTTAATGTTTATCAAATACTCTAATATCTCCATCTTCACAAACAGAAAATCAATCATACTTTTCACTTTGATACCATCTCTATCTACCACAACTCTCGCATACTTATGAATACTTTTGCTGCCGAAGAGTGTATTACTTACACAAATATCTTTCCCTCACATAAATCAATCACCATCTTACCATTCTCATTTTCTCCCGCAACCCCAAACACACCAATTATACACCCCTTTTTCGATCATCTATCCAACCATTTACGTCGCCTAACTAAATCAATCGGAAACCCCTGCTCACTCCATCCAAAACATCATTCAGATTATCACAGAATGACACACACCCTCCTCAATAACACCCTCAGATCTACCATATGTTACAACCAAAAATATATTTACATTCTCAAACTTAAATTTAACCAGTATTATAAGGTATACTAATGACGAACATTTCAAATTCATTACAATTTAATACCCACCCCATTATATTTCACCAAGCGTTGAAAAATTTAAAGAAAAACCCAGATATCATTGTCACAAGATCCGACAAAGGGAATCAAATAGTTATAATGGATAAACAGACCTACATAGAGAAAGCAAATATTTTACTCTCTGACAACCACACCTATACCAAATTAAATAAGGACCCTACCAAAGAGTCACAAAACAAATTTAACTCCGAAATCAAACCATTTTAAAAGACCACAAAGAACTAATCAATAATGTACAATTCTACATGAACTCTCCCTCACAGTTCTACGGAGTCCCTAAGACCCACAAAAACAAATTACCCTCTCCACCCGATCATTTCAAATATAAATAGCTCAACTTATAAACTATCAAAATGGTTAGCAAAACAATTAAAGCTTCTTATTAACAAAATTTCAAATTCACATTTATCAAATTCAACAGACTTCATTTCACGTACCTGCAGACTAAACCCCACCACTCACAAATTCCTCAGCTTTGACGCCATATCATTATTTACATCAGTCCCAGTCCCACAAACACTGACATTACTAGAAAATTACATTAATGAAAAAAACTTTATCCTCCAATACCCCTTCCAACTCATAAAAGAACTAATCAATCTGTCCCTACAACATAATTTCTTTCATTTTAATGGTAATTTCTATAGTCAAACCTCAGGCCTCAGCATGGGGTCCCCTTTATCACCTATCCTTAGCAATATTTATATGGAGCTTACCGAATACTATCACATATTACCCCATCCCCTACTACACAATAGCATCTGGATCAGGTACGTGGATGACATTTTTGCAGCCCTACCCCACAACACCAATTCCCAAGAAGTCCTTACTTTCATCAATAGTATTCACCCTTCAGTACAATACACTATAGAAGAACCGTCCAACGAAACACTCCCATTTTTAGATACACTAGTTACCTGGAAAAACAACCTAAGAATACAATACAGTATATATAGAAAACCCACGTTCTCCCCGAATTACATACACTGGCTATCAAACCACCCCACACACACAAAACTGGCCGTATTATCATCTTTATAACTCCGAGCTTTCCGAATTTGTTCACCACCATTATTGCAAAACGAAACACAATACATACACAGAACTTTCGCATCATTGTTATATACTAAATATTTCATAACAAAAGCATATAGAAAAGCTAAAAAAAAGATACTACAACATGGACCCCCCTATAAAACAACCTAGTACATATTTACCCATACCAAATATGCCACTACAAAATATAAAGCAATTTATACCAAAAAACATTACCCTAATACCCTCCAACAATATTAGCCTAAAAAACACATTTCGACCCCCAAAATTTAATTCAAATACCTCACAGAGCTGTGTATATCAGATCCCGTGCACAAATTGCAAAAAAATATATGTAGGAGAAACATCAAATTTTGTACGACGCAAGTATCAACACACAATAGATCTACGTAACGACAGTATAAATTCAGCGTTAACGCAACATCGAAGATTGGCTGATCATCATATCAACATCAACAAAATGCAACCTATCAGATACATCAATCACACCAATCACAGAAAAGTTCTCGAATCATTTTGTATACATAATGTAGAAAACTACAACAAGCAACCTGGAGAGATAAGGATCGACCAAATACAAAACGAATATTTAAAAACATCCAAATATTTCAATAGATCGATTACAAAAATTAACAACCAACTGGAACAACAATGAAGAGCATTTCAAAAAAGTAAAAATAATTCTTGTTTGGCCCGATGAGGTCTCGCGATCGTTCGAGATGAAAGCTTGCCTTTTTTAACATATAGTTTAATTTATTTGTTATTTGCTATGTGTAAGTGTTTTATTAAATGTCTAATTAAAAGAATTTCTTAAAAAATGTTATTTAACCCAAGGGTTATATCCTCTTCCTCTCTCTCTGATCCATATATACATATTATTAAGTTATATATATACATATTATATATATATATACATATATATATATATATATATATATTACATATATATATTATATATATATATATACCGTATATATATATATAATATATAAATATATATATTTTATTATAAATATAAATACGAGTTATATATATATATATATATATATATATATATATATAATATATATATATATATATGTATATATATATGATGTTATTACTATATAATATATAAATATATATATATTGTTATTATTATTA
>JABUQX010070280.1:0-12500 GCA_015478945.1 Trachelipus rathkii | reverse complement strand
ATTTAAACCGAAACTTTAAGGGCGTAGTCTCATCCTTAACAGTTTTGAATATAGTTTATTGTTAAAAAAATATTTGAGATGTCTAATTTTATGTAGATTACATATAATGTGTTATAAATACATTGAGATAAATATATGTTTAAATTAAATATAAATATTTAATATTTAATATTTAATATTTAATATTTAATATTTAATATTTAATATTTTTCTCAGTGATATATGATTCTCTTAACGATGTCTGAATTTCAAGATTATATAAGATGTTTGTTTTCTTATAGATTACAATGAATAAAATATACTAATTCTTCTATATAACTACTTGTTTGTTTGAAGTCTGAGATTATTAAATGTGTTTGCTGTTGTAGAAAATAATTTATGTCTAATGATAATCCTTCCTAACTATCTATCTGAAGTTTAGGATCATTTAAGATTACTTGTCATAGATTGTTTTGTTAAATGTAATTATTATTTTAATTATGTTGAAAGTAATTTAAGTTATCTTTATAAGTAATTCTAATAGGATAGTTTTTGAAAAGTATAAAAGCTCTCATGTCAACAAAACTTGAAAGTATTTCCACATTTATGTGAAAGGACCTTTTGAATTATTAAAATGATTTTGAAAATTGTTCCACATGTAACTCAAATTTGAAAAAAATTTTAATAACCATTTGAATATTATAAATGTTTTTTAAAGTATATGTCTCAGGTCACAAAAACTTGAAAATGTTTAAAATGTTCTTTATGTCACTTAAGCATTAAAGCAAAGAGCCATTTACTAATTCTAACGACTGTTAAAAGTTTAGAGTCTCATGACTCACAAATTTGAAAATTTTAAAACATAAAATTTTTTTATAGTCACATTACGTTAAAGAAACTTTTTTGAATACTAAAATAATTTTTAAAGGTATAAATTTCATGTTACACAAACTTAAAAATTTTAAAAATGTTTTAATGTCACATATGTAAAGACCTTTTTGAATGTTAAAATGATTTTAAAAGTATGTCTCAATCCACGCAAATTTGAAAAATTTTAAAATGTTCTTTATGTGACATATATATATATATATATATATATATATATATATATATATATATATATATATAATATATATATATATAATATATAATACTATAATATATATAATATATCTATTCATGAATAATACATATAAAAAGGGTTCTATATAAATATATTATATATATATATATATATATATTAGGAACATTTTTGAATATTAAATTGAGTTTCAAAAGTATAAGTCTCATGACCAACAAGCTTGAAAAATTTTAAAAGGAGCGTTTTTTGAATGTTTCATGTGATTGTTTTATAAAAATATTATTTAATTCAAATTGTCTTTGGATGTATAAAACTATACATATAAACTATGTATATATATATGTATATAAACTACATATATTTAAACTTTTTCTTAATCTAGTTTAGTTTTAAATGATATAAATCATACTCGTAGGCTGCATAACGGTCAGATTTCACACCTTAGTTTTTAAATGATTTTTATAAGAAAAAGTTATTTGGAACAAAGATTAATTTCATATCGTTTTTAATTATTATTCAAAAAAGCAAGAAAATTGATCACATTATTATTATATAATTTTATTATTATTATTATTATTATTATATTATTATTATTATTATTATTATTATTATTATTATTATTATTATTATTATTATTATTATTATTATTATTATTATTATTATTATTATTATTATTATCATCATCATCATCATCATCATCATTATTATTATTATTATTATTATTATTATTATTATTATTATTATTATTATTATTATTATTATTATTATTATTATGATTATTATTATTATTATTATTATTATTATTATTATTTGCATAGCCATTATTTCTATTCTATTATTATCACATATTATTATATTATATATATTGCTATTATTATTATTATTATTATTATTATTATTATTTATATTATATAAATTATTTTATATGTATAATATAATTTTAATATAATGATAATAAAATTATTAATTTTAAATTATATTATTATTATTATTATTCTTATATTATTATATTATTATATATTATATATTATTATTATTATTATTTATTATTATTATATTATTATTGATAATTATTATAATTATATAATTATTATTAATATTATTATTATATTATTATTATTATTATTAATATTCAATTATATTATTTTTATTATTATTATTATTATTATTCAGATGCTAAATATTAATCTTATACTATAGACGTAAATATGATTATAATTTTATTATAGTTATTACTTATTATGTATTAATCATTACATTACTTATTAATCTCATTAGAAAGATTATTAATATTGATTCAAATTAGTGAATCATCTCAATTAATTTATGTAAGGATTTAATTTTATGACTTTAACTCTATTTATATCAAATCTGTTTGAACTAATCTATCGCTAATATTAATTAATTTATCTATTATTATATATTATCACTCATTATTATTCACTAATCTATCTATTATCATATATATATTATTATTATTTATTAACTTATCTATAATTATTATGATTATTATTATATTACTTATATTATTATTATTATTATTAATTATTATTATTATTATTATATATTATTAATTATTATAATTTTTTAATATTTATATATATTAATTATTATTATTATTATTATTTATTCTTAATTATATATATTATTTATTATTATTATTATTATTATTATTATTATTATTATTAATTATTATTATTATTATTATTATTATTATTAGTTATAATTATTATTATTATTATTTACAAAGAAAGGATTTTTTATTTAATCATGACTTGAATTGAAAAATAGCTGAGAATGAAAAGTTCACAATCTTGACAGGGGGCAAAGGACCATAATAATTAATAATACAAATAATAATAATAAACTCTAATACTAAACCAATAATAATAATAATACCTAATACTAATAATAAATAGATAATCTTAATTAATAAAACAATATTAATAATATTGTAATAATAATAACCTATTATTATTATTATTAATATTGATATACTTATTATTATTATTATTATTATTATTATTATTATTATTATTATTATTATTATTATTATTATTATATTATTATTATTATTATTATAACTGTCATATATTCGAATTAGTAATAATAGTAGTAGTAGTAGTAGTAGTAGTAGTAGTAGTAGTAGACTCACTGGAAGTCATATTTTGTGTCAGTGACAGAAGAAACGTTATAGTCTTGAGGTTATTTAAAATTTCGAGGGTTTTTCCGTCTTCCAAATTCCCAACTGAATATCAATCATTTTACGTGCTTTCGCTCGTCGATTGTACCACACACACAACACACACCAGCCACACACACACACACACACACACCACACACCACACCACACACACACACACACAACACATATATATATATATAATATACATATATAAGTCTTATATATATCTAAATATATTAACATATATTCTAACTAAAATAATCTTTTAATATTATAGTAATGAAACATATTAATTCATGTAAAATATCTTTTTAAATTTTTATTATATATATACTATATAATATGTTAGAAATCAATATGTATATGATATAACATATAGTATATATAACCGTATAAGCCACTGAATTATAAAACTACTATATAAATACATATAAATAAATATAATAATATATCTAAATATATATAATATATATATATATTACTATATATACCCTAGAAATATATATATATATATAATATATATATATATATATATAACATATATATATTCAAAGAGGAAAGGCAAAAAATTTTTATTAACATTTTTAACAATACAATAAAAAGCTAACAATTACAAAATAAATTCACAATTAAAAAATACTGACATACAAATTAAACTTATTAAATAAATACTACTGTTAAATAATATCTTTATAAATTTATTAAATTATAAAATTTATTAGATAAAATCTATAAATAATAAAACACAATATTACTAAATATTACCTTGAAAGAAATAATACCTTTTCATTTTAATGTTCCCAAAAATATTTGTTAAAAATAAATTTAATAGGATTTTTTTGTTTATTTATGTTTAAAATTTATTTTTTAACTTTTTTTTTTCAATGAAAATTAAGAAAACAATTACTACTTTAAAGCATTTTATAAGATATTTCCCTGTTAACCTAACCTAACCTAACCTAACCTAACCTAACCTAACCTAACCTAACCTAAACTAAACTTACCTGCCAAAGATAAAAATGGTAAATATAGCGGGAAAATGCTTTATAAAAGCTAAAACTAGCATTCTTTTAAAAATCATTCAATCAAAAGTAATAAAAAATCCAATTTAAACATAAATAATCCACAAAAAAAAAAAAGTTTTTTCTAAAACTTATTTTTAATGAGAACTTGAAACGGAAAATGTTAAAATCCTTATAAAGAGATAAAAAAACTATTTTAAAAGATAAAATAAAAACTATTTTAAATATATATCAATATATATATATATATATATATATATATATATATATATATATATATATATAATATATATATACTATTATATTATATATATAATATATATATATATATATATATATATATATATATATATAGTATATATATATAGAGAGAGAGAGATGAGAGAGAGAGAGAAGAGGAGAATATATATATAAATATATATATATATATATATATAATATATAATATAACATATTATATATATAATATATATATAATATATATATATTATATATATCATATATAAATATAATATATATTAAAACTGTAATTTCTCTCGCAGTTTATTACTACAATATAAAGGTAATTCAATTTTTCCTTGATTGAAATTGAACCCAGGCCCTTGTAAGGTGCCAAACTAGTGTTGTATCTCGCTGACCAACGTTGGACTAAAAAGTAATTCACCTTTCACAAGTTCCCAAGTCACACTCGGGTCAAAGGTCAAACAGGGCTTGTTAGAAGAGAATGAATTGTATGAGTATTCCCTAAAAAACTGCTAATTTCTTGATGTTTAAACTAAATATAAAGATATTATTAACTTCTCCTTGCTGGAAATCGAAACCCAGGTCCTTTAAGTTGTTAAACCAATGTTTGGATCACCAGACCAAACGATGAGATAAAGAGGTACCTCGACATTGGAAGAATACGGATGTAATCCTCTCTCTGAATTAAGCCTTGGCTTGACCTTTTACCCGAGTGTGAGAGGGTGAACTTGTGAAAGGTGAATCATTGCCTTTCTTTGTAGTAAAGTACTCTCCAAAATGAGAACCCTTTTAGTTCACTTTTTTTGCCTGTGGTCAAAAAAACACTGTTTTAACAGAACCTTGAGGTCCAGAGTTCGATTCCCAATAAGGAGAATTAAAATATCTTTGTTTAGTTAAACTGTGAGAGTAAAAATGTAAGGCAGATTTACTGAAAACAATCTAGATGAATAATCCTAGTTTGACCTTTGACTCGAGTGTGAGCAGGGGTACTGTGAAAGGTGGAATCATGCCTTCTTTGGAGAGTAAATTTTTCTTAGAAAGGTGACTTACCTTTTTACTCATCGTTTGGGTCTTTTGCTCAAAGCGATGCGTTTAACCTAACTTTGAGGACCTGAGTTCGTATTCCCAATAAGGAGAAACTATATATATATATATATATAGTATATTATATATATATTATATATATATATATATATATATATATATATAATAAATATATATTATATATATATATATATATATATATATATATATATATATATATATATATATATATATATATATATATATATATGTGCGAATATATGTAAAAACAATTCACCGTCATGCACAGTAGTAGGGGGGCTATATTGCTCGCCTTAGCTCCGCCCCTTTTTTGACCTTTTGGGCCGATGGTCATTTTGACCAACGGGATTTTTACCTGACCTTGACCTTTTTTGAGCTCGAATTTTTTACCTGACCTTGACCTTTTTTGAGCTCGAATTTTTTACCTGACCTTGACCTTTTTTGGCCTTGACCTTTTTTGGCCTTGACCTTTTTCGACCAACCCTTTGGTCTTCCATGGGTCAATTTTGGCCCAAATTTTTACCTACCCTTGTTCTTTTAGGGGAAGTCGATTTTTTGAGAACCCTAATTTTTGAGAAACCTAATTTTTTGGGGGGGGGGCCCAAAACCCTAATTTTTTGAGAACCCTAATTTTTTGAGAACCCTAATTTTTTGAGAACCCTAATTTTTTGAGAACCCTTATTTTTTGAGAACCTTAATTTTTGAGAACCCTATTTTTGAGAACCCTAATTTTTAGAGAACCCTAATTTTTCGACCAACCCTTTGGTCTCATGGGCATTTTGGCCCACCTAATTTTCGACCAAACCTTTGGTTATCTTCCATGCGTCAATTTTGGCCCACCCTAGTTTTTGGCCACCCTTTAGGGCTTAGCCCATATTTTTTGATATATCTCACATCTACACGCGCACGCGCGCCGCACACACACACACACACACACACACACACACACCACACACACACACACACACACACACAACACAACACACACACACACCACACACACACAACACACTAGCCTACACCTAGCCTCCATATAGCCTAAACCCAGCCTACCCAGCCTACACTTAGCCTACACCCAGCCTAACCTAGTCCTACACCCAGCCTAACACTTAAGCCACACCCAGGCCTACACCGAGCCTACACATAGCCTACAACCCAGCCTACACCTAGCCTCCACCAGCCACACCTCCACCTAGCCTCCACCCATCCTTCACCTAACCTACACCTACACCTAGATTCCACCCAGTCTGTACCTAGCCTACACCTACACCTAGCCTCCACCCAGCCTTCACCTACACCTACACACTAGACTCCACCCAACCTTCACTAGCGTACAAACCATATTACTACCTACACGTGCCCGCTACAACTTTGAGTGTTTAACCTTGTTTGACCATTGATATTTCAGCTTGACCCTGCCATATTCCATGGCCATTTTTGACCCACGCTAACTGATGGCTTGGTGGTTCCCAATCACCGTAAGAAGTTTCTAGTGATGTTCTATTAGTTTTATGAGTATTCTATGAGTATTCTATGAGTGCCAGGTGAGTGCCAAGTTGAGTGCCAATGAGTGCCAATGAGTGCCAAGTGAGTCCAATGAGTGCCAAGTGAGTGCACATAGTCCAAGTGAGTGCCACATAGTGCCAACTGAGTGCCACTTTTTTTCAACCTTTTCACTCCCACTGAGCCTAGAATAGCCCTAATATGGTGTCTACCCCTATGTTATAAGGTATAGAGAATCGATTCCCGTGGTTTATAACGGATTTGATAGGATGCTCTACTAGAGAGTCTTTTTCTACCACTACCTATATATATATATATATATATTATATATAATATATATAATATATTATATATATATATATATATATATATATATATTATATTATATATATATATATATTACTGCACACGCACCTACACCACATTACACTAGACAACTTATCACACATTCACTATGACATTATAAACACAGGACACTATAAAGCACTTACACTTGCACCATAGACACTTACATTAAACCATAGACACTTACTTAAACCATATACACTTACATTCACACCCACACGCAGATACACTTACACTCACTCACTCGATATTTTGATGCCTCAACTTTTGATGCCTCAACTTGGGATGCCCAGCATAAAATGCGCTCAGCGATTGATGCCCCAACTTGTGCTCCATCATAAATGCCTCAGCATTTGATGCCTCAACTTTGAAGGGTCATCTTGATGACGTCATCTTTGAAGCCGTCATCTTTGAGACCATCTATATTGATGATCATACTTTGATGGAAATCATCTTTGATGGCTTCATCTTTCTACCCTACATCAAAGAACAGAGTTTATATTAATGTCTAACCTATGTTATAAGCTGATCACCAGGACGCAGCATGATCTCTCCGCTTGAAGTCCCACGAACCCGCACCCGCAGGTGCGACCCGCCGAGCGAATGAAAAATAATATATACTATAAGTCATTCATTTTTATTTCATGCTTAAGCATTTTTTATTAAAAACATTTTCGCGAACCTAAAACTGTAACTCATTACAGACCTATTATTTAACACATATATTTATTAACATTATTTTTACTTAAATACTTTTTTACTTAATACTTTTTTAATTTTATAAATTTTAAAAATTGTATGTAAGAAAAAAACCAGAATGCCTGATATATAAACATTTTATTTTAATAAAATCTAGCAATTGTTTTATAAAATTAACATTTACATACCTGTAACCCTTTCGCTGCTGAGGACGTCAACGTTGTCGGCACGCGTAATTGTGATTAAAGGACTGATGCCGACTATGTGTCGTCATAAATCGTATTCGTTCTATACGAAGTTCAGCCATGAACTCTTTGGTTTTCTTTCTAATTTTACGTTATACTACATTTATCTTGTGACCTTTGGCAATTTTAAGACCTGTTTGAGCATATAAATCCTGGCCCCGCCTTCGAATCTAGTTAGTATGAACCAAGCGCCATCAGCATGCAGATGTTTCAAAGCTCGGTGTTATTGAAAAATTTGCTTATTATTCTAGATGCTGGGTGGATTTTTATCATTGTATCCCCCCTTATCCCCCATCCCAATGACTTTCTTCTATACTTGGGAGCCCCTCAATCAATTTCTTTTCTTTCCTTCCCCTTACCCCATCCCCTTACCCAACCCCAATGTTTACAAAATTTCTTCATTTTATCTTGCTTCGTACTTCTTGCTTCCTCTTCCAGAAAGGATTTTCATCATGTCCTCTCTTCTTTATATATATATATATATATATATATATAAATAGTATATTATATTATATGATATATAATATCATATAATATATATATATATATATATATATTATATATATATATATATATATATATATATATAAATTAAGAATAGGAAAACATTTGTAAATTCATCGGAAGCGGAGTTTATTTTTAAAATTATTATAAAATATAATATAAATATATATTATATATATATATATATATATATATATATATTATATATATAATATATATATAATATTATATATATATATATATATATATATTATATATATATATACACGGAAGCAAAATAAATACAAAACGCTCACCCAGCACTGACACAGCGAAGATAAATAAATGTGTGCGTATTTCTACCGTCACGAGCGGTACAAACGCTGACTCAGCTGGCGCAGCCAAAGGGTTAACTTTTTACCTGAGAGCAACAATCTTTTAATTTGACCACAGAATGTAAGAGCAGTACAGTACATAGAGAAACAACACATGTCTGTATGATTTCTACGCTTTTTGTAAGATCCCACTAGTTACGTCTAAAAATTATGTCAATCTACAAGATGTAGATTGTGACCTACTTCAAAAGTACCAACTATTAAATATGGAGGGTCAAAAATTTAAGGAAAATTGAAAATTGAAGATAGCATCAACGTTGTGACTCTTAAAACTTTTTACCTTGCGGGCAGCCAACAGTTTTTAAAAATTTAATATAGATGTACGACATTCCCCATGCACCCATCCAACAAATCAGAATATATTACCATTTTTGTACGAGTAGGTACTGAAAAATAAGTAAAACCTTTTAACTTTTTACCCGAGGGGCAACAATCTTTAATTTGACCACAGGGTGTAAAATAGTAACCTATAAAGAAGAGAAACAACATGCTTATATACTACGTTTTCTTGCTAATAAACATAGACGTACCTAAAATTTATGTCAAACTGCATGGATGTAGAATAGTGACATATCGAGAACTATTAAATTAAAAACTGTGAAAAGGAATGAAAATAGAAAATTGAAAATTTCTAAAAACGTTGTGACTCCTGTAACTTTTTACCTGTGGGGCAACAGTTTTTAAATTATATTTATATGAATGTCACGTACAGTGACCTGAGTTGAAGAACTTCCAACATATCAAAATTTATTACCTTTTTTGTAAGACTAAAATTAGGTCCTGAAAGTTAGGTAAACCCTTTTAACTTTTTACTTGAGGGGCAACAATCTTTAATTTGATCACAGAATGTAAGACAGTACCCTACAGAGAGAAACACTTCTGTTTTATTTTACGTTTTTTTATAAGACCCATAGTACGTCCTAAAAATTTATGTCAAACTACACATGATTAAAGACAGTGACCTACTAAAAAGTAACCAACCTAAATATGGGTCAAAATATTTGAATGAAAATATGAAAATTGGAATATAGCATCAACGTTGTAACTTTTTACCTTTTGGGCAACAGTCTTTAAATTTAATATAGAATGTACGACAGTGACCTATTAAATAGATCCAACAATCAGTATATATTACCATGTGTACGACTCAAAGTAGTCCTAAAAATTAAGTAAAACCTTTTAACTTTTACCTGAGGGCAACAATCTTTAATATGACCACAGGTTGTAAAATAGTAACCTATAAAGAGAAACAACATGTCTTTATTAACTACGTTTTTTTGTAAGACCCATAGTACGTCCTAAAATTTATGTCAAACTGACATGATGTAGACAGTGACCTACTGAAAAAGTACCAACCTAAATATGGGTTCAAAATATTTGAATGAAAAGTATAAAAAATTGAATATAACATCAAACGTGTTAACTCGTGTAACTTTACCTAGGCACACAGTCTTAAATAATAGAGAAGTACGAAGATTGCCTATATTAAAGAAGGATCCAACATATTCAGTATAATTACCAATTTTTGTTCGAACTCAAAGATAGCGTTCCTTAAAATTTAATGTAAAAACCTTTTAACTTTTTTACTTAGGGCAAAATCTTTAAATTTGATCACAGAATGTAAGCCAGTACCCTACAGAAGAGAAACAAACCATGTCTGTATATTCTACTTTTTTGTTAAGACCCATAGTGAGCGTTACAAAAATTTAGTCAAACTGCATGATGTAAGAGAGTTACCTACTGAGAAGTACCAACCTAAATATGGGTCAAAGTTTTTGAATGAAAATATGAAAATTGGAATATATCATCAACGTTGTGACTCTTGTAACTTTTTACCTGGGGGGCAACAGTTTTTAAATTTAATATAGAATGTACGACAGTGACCTATTGAAGAGATCCAACATATCAAAATTTATTACCTTTTTTGTACGACTCAAATAAGGTCCTGAAAGTTAAGTAAACCCTTTTAACTTTTTACTTGAGGGGCAACAATCTTTAATTTGATCACAGAATGTTAGACAGTAGCCTACAGAAGAGAAACAACTATGTCTGTATATTCTACGGTTTTTTTGTAAGACCCATAGTAGGTCCTAAAATTTATGTCAAACTACATGATGTAAGACAGTGACCTACTGAAAAGTACCAACCTAAATATGGGTCAAAATATTTGAATGAAAATATAAAAATTGGAATATAACATCAACGTTTTTACCTGGGGGGCAACAGTCTTTAAATTTAATATATAATGTACGACAGTGACCTATTGAAGAGATCCTACATATCAGAATATATTGGCTTTTTTGTACGACTCAAAGTAGGTCCTGAAAATTAAGTAAACCCTTTTAACTTTTTACTTGAGGGGTAACAATCTTTAATTTGACACAGAATGTCAAACTACATGATGTAAGACAGTGACCTACTGAAAAGTACCAACCTAAATATGGGTCAAAATATTTGAATGAAAATATCAAATTTGGAATATAGCATCAACGATGTGACTCTTGTAGCTTTTTAACTGAGGGGCAACAGTTTTGAAATTTAATATAGAATGTACAACAGTGACCTATTGAAGAGATCCAACATGTCAGTATTTATTACCTTTTTTGTACGACTCAAAGTGGGTCGAAAATTGAGTAAACCCTTTTAACTTTTTACCTGATGGGCAACAATTTTTAATTTGTCCACAGAATGTAAGATAGTAACCTACAGTAGAGAAACAACATGTCTGTATATTCTACGTTTTTTTGTAAGACCCATAATACGTCCTAAAATTAATGTCGAACTACATGATGTAAGACGTGACCTACTGAAAAAGTACCAACCTAAATATGGGTCAAAATATTTGAATGAAAATATGAAAATTAGAATATAACATCAACGTTGTGACTCTTGTAACTTTTTACCTGGGGGGCAATTGATTTTAAATATAATATAGAATGTACGACAGTGACCTATTGAAGAGATCCAACATATCAATATATTACCCTTTTTTGTACGACTCAAAAGTAGGTCCTGAAAATTAAGTAAACCCTTTTTAAACTTTCCTTGAGGGCAAACAACTTAATTTTGAATCACAGAATGGAAGACAGTACCCAACAGAAGAGAAACAACATGTCTGTATATTCAACGTTTTTTTGTAGGCCCCATAGTACGTCCTAAAATTTATGTCAAACTACATGAAAAGTACCAACCTAGTGTTCATGTTATATATGGTTGTGTATTATTTTTGTGTATGTGAATTGTGTACATATGTGT
>JABUQX010070279.1:0-52404 GCA_015478945.1 Trachelipus rathkii | reverse complement strand
GACTGCACAAGTAACAAGATATGATAGGCTATATGCATCACTTTTTGTAATAGGCATACACTGCATTTACACTATCAACTTTTATCACTATGATAGACATTTAACTTAATTGCAACTTGTCTTGTGGTACATTATAGTGAAACGTATTGGCTATAATAACTTAGTGCAAGATATTTTGAGGAGAATATCAGAGTGGAATGAAAATGAGAGAATGAATGGTAGAGTTCAGGTCGATGTTTATTAAGTGTAAGGCGCTCAGACGGGCTGGTATGATTTATATCGTGCCTCTATCAGTTCTTGAAATTAATTCACTACAAGAAATTTTTCATGAGTCTCTACTTTATGTGATGTGGTAAAGGAATTATCTTTGCGGTTATAAATTTATTCAGATATATTGTATCACTAATAAATCTAAGACATTTTATAATGATAAGCAATGTACATAATAAATTTTAACTTACCTTTAATTTTTAGATTTAAAATTTATTAAAAGATAATCTATGCTTGAGCTTAAAGTAGTCTTCCTTGAAGGATATCCATATAAAATCACTCCTTCAGTTGTTTCTTAATATATCATTCATATAGATTAGTATATATCCTTAATTTCGTATACATATGTATATGTATTTTTTTTATTATACTTAATAAAAATAAAAAAAATAATTATTAAAACAGAATAATTGTATATTTAAGAATGCACAATCAATCTCACATCAGCTAATAAAGGATGATAATATATGATATGTTATTTTTTAATACATACAATTTATATATTAAAGTACGATGGAATAATTTTATTTTCATATTCTAATTTCATTAATTAATAATATATTTTAACCTATAATATATTTTTATATATTATATTTTTAATATTATTATTTTATTTAGCTATGCTTATTTATACTCATTATATTTTGTCAATCGGATGATTATCATTATCCACTCATACTGAGTGATCAAGCTTTTGTGTTCTTCATCCCATATGACTTCTAATTTAGAAGAACTTATTAATAATTGAATAAAAAGCGTGATCAGGGTGTGATGGATAGAGGTGAGCGTGCCATTCGAACATTTCTTCATTATTAATTTTAATCATATATTGGAAATATATATATATACGAATAGGGTTAAAAGAAAAATAAATAATAGAATAGGGATAAGCAGAACTGAGGTAAATTTAAAATAATAAAGTAGACTACATGTACTAAATTTACTTAATAAAAATAATATATAAACACATAATATATATGTATATATATACAAAATTATCCATAAAGAATATGCCATAGTATAAATATAGTTTTACATAATTAAAAAAATTATATTATCAAAGTTATTTTTCTGGGACATTATTTATATTTATTTTTGATCCTTTATTATAGCTTTTGGTAATTGAATAAACCTCATCCAGCGATACCACATTAGTATTTATAATATTAATTCACCCATTCACATTCGAGCACTAAATTAAAAATTGCTATATTATATATAATAATATAGCTATAGCTCACTTGTTCAAATTATCATTGGAGATGTTTAGGTGGTGTGATTGAGTTTCAAGGATATATGGGACTGAGAGATGGTAAGGGTGGTGGCTTAATGATTGACTCACATTCTGATGGGGCCACTGCACTGATTATACGATAATAAAAAGTTTAGCTTTATGATAAGATGGCTCTATTAGCTGAAAATTTTCCTTTTTTTATGTATTTTTATTACTGAGTTAGAATTTTTAAGCTTGCAGTAGAGTTTCTATTGTGTGTCCCTGATATTGTTTTAAATATTGAGAAGGATTTATTATATATTCATGTATAATACTAGATGATTGTAGAAGAAATTATACAATATTGACTTAGATTCTAGTTTACCCCACCTATTTAATAGTTTATCCTTCTTTGGATGGAATTATAAAATGACTCTATTGGAGATTGAATAGAGTTAACTAAGTTAAGTACCTGAGGTATTCAGATATGTGTCGCTATGAGAAAGTTGTATGAAGAATCTAGTCATAGAATATATCGTCTTATATATTACATTTATAGCTTATTTAATTTCTATCAATATGTTGGTCACACACACAGTTATTAGTTACAGTGTTATTTATTTAGTAGCTTATCAACAGCTGTTATTTGAGTTTTCCTGAGGAGGTATCGAGGTAAGTTTTCTTAGGTATTCCTGTTGTTATGTTAGTTATATAATTATTAACACTTAATATGTGTGGCCTATTTACGTATATTAGACCTTTATTGAGTTTCACTATATTTGCAAGCTCCATTAATATCTATGCACCCCACCTATTGTATGTTATATGAAATCTTCCTACAGCAATTTTTTACTTGTATTTGGGTATTAATGCAATCGATTTTGCTTATTCTTAACTCTTTACCTAAAGATATTGTGGAGTAAATAATTGTTGTAACCGACAAGAGTTTGAATGCTTCACATAATGAGTAGTATTGATAATTATGTTTATATAAGAATTTATTAATTTTGTCAAGTAGTATATTAGTTTGTTCATGGTATTTAAAATGGTTTTGATAGTTTTTTTTTTTCTTATAATTTTAATATATATATATAGTATATATGATAGTATAGTATATGATATTAACTATATATAGTATAGATAGTATTATATATTATATATAATATAATATATATATAGAATAAAAGATGCTATAGGAAGATAATAATAGGAATCATGAGAGGAATGAATATGATCTAATAAAATTATTTATTTCACGTTATAATTGAGAATTATTGATAATGAGAAAGGTTCTTTAGAGATTTTATTAATTTTTAAAATTATACATATATATATTTAATAAATGTATATATTTACTTGTAATTGAAATAAATTGTGTTATATAAATATCACTACAGAGAATCTATGAAGAATAAAAGAGTTATATATTATTTATTTTAAGTACAGTTATCGAAATTAGTTGTATATATATAGTATTATATAGTTGTATCATATAGTATCCGATATTATTTGTGAGATGATTTAATAGTAAAATTCACTTGGGATGTTTAGTAATATGAAGAAGGATGATTATAATAGGTAATTAATAATAGCTAATTAAGTTTTGTCTATACTACGTAAGGTAGTGAGAGAGAGAGAGAAGAAAATAGATAAACAAAACAGATGAATTTAATGGTATTATTATGATAGTATAATATAAAATATAGTAAAATATAACTCCAAACTTGATATTTTGAGTTATTCAATCTCAGTAATACTTTTAGCTGCTATTAATATAGATATAACTATTATATATATATTATATATATATATAAATAATATATTAATTATATATAGATATATATATTATATAATATATATATATAATATATAATAATTATATATATATATATAATATAATATAATATATAGTGACAGATCACTTATTACTTGAGTTGCAGAGTAATTATTTTGTAAGCCTTGATAACATTGAGAGAGAATAATTTCTTTTTATTTTAGTTCATGAAAGACACACAATCATTAGGACTATAAACAATGACCAAGTACTGAGAAGACTAGGCAAAGCCACGTACTGTTAGATATATGCATCACCGTAAATGCACAGACAAGGTGATCTAATTTTTTATACTGAAATAAGGAGGAAGAGGAGGAGAGTCGCTAGGGAAAACAAAGCCGAAGGGAAATAGGTATTAAATAGTTAGGAAAAAATATAGTGGATAGTGCACCTAAGTATTAGCAGCTCCTATGAATCTATATGTAATAGATTCAGCTCATAGAAATTAATCCACTCATATAAAAAAATAAATATATATTATAAAAGAATATATAATAGAATACAGAGAATAAATATCAGTGAACTGAGATGTACATTATAAGTGAAAAAAAAACGGTACATAATGAGCATCAATCCAAAAGATAGTAATAATATACTCGCGTAAGACGGTGTTATCATTGAGAGAGAGATGGTCGAGTTCATGGTTAGAGAGTGTTACTAGAAACTCCATATGAGCACCCTGTATTATGAGAGTCAATAAGTTATAAAATATTTTGATATGAGTGATAAGTTAGATAAGAGTTTAAAAGACTAGAAGTGACCACAGAGAGAAGAGAGATCTATGTTATTAGACCTTTAATATATATCTACTATTATACTGGAAAGTATAAGTGGCTTAAAAGACATACAAACCGAGTTCGAGCGAGCCGCACATCTATTATATTAGAAATTGTGTTATAACATGAGGTATTTAAACGCGATTAGCGTTTCACATATTATTAATCTTGATGTATCTGTTATACTTTGGGCGTGGGCGTAGAGAGGGGTTATATATGTATTTCAATTTTTTACATTTTCTAACTAAATCTTCACATATTTATAAAGATATTTAGAAAAGTTTATATTTATGTAGAGTAATAAAACTAATTCTCTTGATGAAGATTCTACTATAAATCTATCATTATATAATAAATAATCAAAGATGTTTATGAATCAAAAACTTTATGATTTATATACAATTATCATTAATGTATATAAAACTAATTTTGTAATTAAACTAAAATCAGCACGAAAGAGTAACAAAAAAATAAATAAAGGCTTTGTAGCCCACATAAGGAGACCAAGAGAGGTTTTCGAGTATATTCACAATTATCTATAAAAGTAATGTTGTAAGAAGGATAAATCCTGTGAATTTCGGCGCATAAAATTGTGAGCGAGATCTCTTGTCCTCACACGTTTTTTCTGATAATTATGCGCGCGAGATATCAAGCAACATATATGGTTAAGCAGTAGGTATTCACTATATTAGTACTTATGATTCAATTTTAGTGGAATTAAAGAGTACAAATATAAGTGATAATATGAATGAATAATTAATGTAAGTATAGAGTAGTAAGTGAATGAGATGAAATAAGTGAATACATAGAAATGTTAAAGACTTTATACTTTCGATTAGAATATAATACATTTGAATTATAAGCTTAATCAAAAATGTATAACGATATTAATTCACTAATTAAGTTTTATATTTATACATTGATTTAACTTAATATAGCTCAAATATTTATGTATATAGATAATGGATACAGATGAGTTGCATAAGGCAAGGGGCTTGAGGGTTCGACCTCCATTACAGTCTGGATCTAAGCGTATAGATTAATACCTGAGCAAGGACCTCACCTTACTAGGATAGGGCACTTGACTCGTCAGGTGCATATAAGTTATTAAAAAAAAATCTATTTTTTACAGATCAAATCTCTTGAAATTTTTTTTTTTCATGACACTTTGACAAAATAAAAGTAGAAGTGATGACAGTTATGATCAAATAAAAAAAACATATAATATATTTATATTTCCATCTCGGGTCCCGCAATGTCTCTCTTACTATAGAACAGATTGTATTGCGAGCATAAAAGCATGGAGAGAGAGCGAAAGTATGGCGGAATTGGAGAGAGGAGTAGAACTACAAAACGCTTCCGAAAGTATAGAGTCCCAGCCTTAGCGCCCCCTCTGGTAGCCGATTTAACAAGTATGTATTACGAGATTCAACGCTTGTAACCGCAACTACTAGTACAGATCTTATCCTATGTATCGATGCATTGCGCACATTTTCAGGTGTATACGCTTTTGATGGTTATTTGGATTGTAAAAAAAATTGATTAACATTTGTACAGAACAATTTTCATGAAATTTTGCATCCCCAGAGATCTTGTTGAGAATGGATTTATTAATATGCAGACCAGCAAGTATAAGCAAAAAATAGAATAAATAAGAATATATATACACCACATGGTAAATGAACCGTTGGGGCTCAATAAAACTTATTTTGCGCTTCACCGATTATCAAGATACGAGCTGCGCACACTCTGCGAGGTATTCGACTACTCTAGTCTATTAAAACCACACACCTTTGCGTTCTCGCTCTCTTCGGCCACAGATTTCTACCTTCCTTCTCCATAGTCATCGCTATTTTCCTATTGTGGACAGGATTTATAATGGGGAACTGTGACATTGACTTTGAACGCTCAATCCCACCACCAGGTATTTACGTGTCACGGGTATCACTCGCGCGAAGATCACTGTCGTTACCCAACTATCATCCGCATGTCTTTATTTATTATTATTATTATTTTTTTTTTTGTCACAATCAGCACTTTATGTAAACGGGTCAAGATTATGTACATAAGGCATCTGAGACCCAAGAATGTAGATAAGTATGGTAACACAACGAAGATCTTGCTCTAAGAACAATGCACAAATAGATAGAAGTATAATTTAGAAATTAAGAAAATGGCAAAAATTATATAATGCATATATTACTTATATATATTATAACATTACTAACCTTTTAAAACAAATATTTAACACTTCTTCAACGCGAAACTATATTACATATTATTCTCTATTACTCCTTTCTTACACACCACAATACTGCGCGTCTTCTATATTAGACCATAAATTTATGCGTATCTTATATACCTCAATCCTTTAGTTCATAATTTCTTCTACACTCACACCTAACACGTCTTTTCTCCACTATATGGTATCTTGCGCGAGAGAACCTGGTGAACACAAGATTGTTATAACTATTGATCTATAACCATAGTTTATTTTACTAAGACCATAGTACCGTAGCCACTTACTCTATCACCTTCCATAAATTCTATCGATATGATAATCATCTAGCACGTTCAATATGCTATAAAACATCATATATACTAAGCGCAACTCAATGAAACTTAGTAACAATTATTATATTATTCAGGCAACCAACGATTTAATATTGAGCATATACCAAGCCACTCATACTACGATTCACTAACTTTCCATTACTAACATATACTATACAGCATATTACATACCGCTCTAGTCACCTTATTTACTAATCCACAACTATATTAATACCCTAATATGTTATTATATAAATACACTCTGACTAACTATATGTTCCAGATTATTGCTCAGTATATTCATAAATCTTAAATATATAGCTTCACAATACCATGAAGACTTGTGTCACCTCCAGACTCACTAAACTACATAAATCTTAACCCCTTAAATCTACCTCACTAGTGCTTTGTTGTTATTTACTTTAATATGAGTATAGCAAATGTTTAGGAACAATAATATTATGTATGATTAACGAGAATGTATTATTATTAGATATTTTAGTTATATAATTAAGCTATATAATTACAGTAAATATAGGAATCGTAAAAATTTTAACTACTAAATTAATTCGTAAGTTATTTTACGGAGTCAATGCAGGAGTCAATTGCAAGGATCTTTTTGGTATGCTTAGAAAGTTTACTTTATTTATCCATGGTACTTATTAAGTTATTCTTTTATGCTCACTAATATAAGTATAATTTCCTTTATGTTTTTTGTCTCATCTGAATGACTAAATGCATTAAATTAGCATTAAATAATTATGCATGATTTATCATGTAGCTGCTGAGTAGATATTTAATATATATATATATTTATATTTAAATATTATATTATATATAAATATATAATTAAAAAATATATTAATTATATATTATATTAATAGCTATATATCTAAATATATATATTTTTATATTATATAAATTATTATTAATATATATTATTAATATCTATATATATATATATTATTGGCAACATAGACATTTTTATTATACATTATACATTATATTATAAAAAAAAATTATTCATAATATTCTCACAGAGTGAAAAAGTCTATTTTTACTAAAAATAAAAATATAATAAAATAATGAAGAAAAATTTAAATAACAAATGAAGTTAGGACAAAGTTAAAAATTATAATTGTAGTTAAATATTATACGACTACTTGGTTTGATGTAATCACTAATACCTAAGCAGAAAAGATAGACGTAAATTATGAAGGTATCATAAACAAAGCACGAATCTTTCTTTACTGAGAATTTTATTTATAAATAACATATAACTCATTCTTCTCCATTAATAAAAGTTTTACGTTTTTAAGAATTATATCTTGAGGTTATATATTATACTAGAGGGCTTTATCTATATTTGAGAGAGACATTAACGTTACATGTCTTGTTATTGCACTAATAATATATATCATATACATATAAATTTTGTTTTCCGTGTCAATCGAAATACAAAGTAATACATATAAATAAATAAAAAGGTAGAGAAGAGAGTAAGAGAGAAGAGAGGTGTGTGTGTTGACATCTGATAGAGTGGACATGATTCGGCCGCTAGTAATCTTGAATCGATAAAATGTAATTTGAGTGAGACGTAGACGCCAGTCTTCCACAACACTCTAATCCCACACATACAAATAATGAGCAACATATACTAGAGAAATCTCTTATTATTTGAACCGAGAGTAAAATAGAGGATAATTAATATTATTCACTGTTAAGTTATTTATGCACTAATCCATTCGATTTTATATAATTTCTCCTTTTAATTTCGTTATGATCCTAGGTGTTATATTTATATGCACGAAATGCGCATTCATTTTAATAGTAGTATTAAATTAGAGAATTATTTAACCATTGTTAATCTCGGTAAATGATGTGTATAAATATACTCTATTTATTTGAACTAGAATATAATATAATTTTTTGATTATAATTTTATTTTAATTATTATTATTATTTATTATATTATTATAAATTCATTTAATTAATATATTATTATTATATTATTATTATTATAATTATTTCAGATTATTTAATTTAAATTATTATTATTATAATATAATTTATACTATAATTATCATTATCATTATCATTTAATCATTTTATCATTATCATTATCATTATATCCATTATCATTATCATTAATCATTATCATTATATTAATACATTATATTAATTATTAAATTATTAATTTATTATATAATTTAATTATATATATTTATTTAATATTAATTAATTATTTCTATTTATTTATATTTTATATTATATTTATATATTTATAATAATTATTTATGAATAGCCTTCATGACGAGACAACTAGTTGATATGGTCATGATAATCATGCTGAGTATACAAATGAGAACTAATAATATTGACTCTGTACATAGACAGATCCCAGTCAAGACTCTTGAGAACAAAGCTTTATATGAATGCAGTAGCGAGAAACTTTTCAATGTTAAAGATCTCTTTCCTTGATAAATGTTCTCTCTGCATGAGAGTAGGTTGTCTGAGTATGCGTATTGTATTATATTTGAGCGAGGTGCGAAATTTCATACACACCTTCACACATGTATACACATAGATGTATTGTGGGACTATGCTACCTATATGATGACATCAAAGCTATATCGTGTAGGTCGCTGTTGAAGTAATAACATGCATACACTCACAGTTGCACAATCTAGAGAATATATAATCAGACTCATAAAGTCTATGGCTCAACTTATGAAATCGATTTTACTTATATATAGAACAACTACTCGAGCGCTTAAGGAATAATAGGCACTATTGATGAGGTAAGACATTTCTCGAAGGTTTGGAGATCAACATCCAAATCAAACAAGTGCTTAGAGTATATGATTAAAAAATGAGTAAGACTCTGCGAGACCCATCTCTCGAGCGAGCAAAAAAGCTATCACGATATCTCTCTTCATGTTATTTGCAATTTAAAGAATTCACATCCACTTCTCACTTCTCAGTTTTAAGCGTTTATTATTCACACATATCTTGAATAGGTGAGAGTATAATCCTGACTTACAGGACCACAGTACTAACTTATATTGCGAGAGAAGTGCTTATATACGTAGTCTGTATATCACATTTTATATTTCTATTTGTATATTCATACAATAATCACTCACACTTATTTTAATTGGCTATTATAATTGCTAAATAGCGTGGTATTAATCACCACGCAGAGGAAGAGGCATAATACCCACTCGGAGCGTATGAGATATGATTCTGGATTACCGCATTAGCGAGGCGAGAGTAATACTCTACGTGATAGCAATGTGCGCACCTAGCCTTAACTAGGAGAGAAGATTATAGAATCTCTTAATACCTAGAAAATTTCTATGTCTTTCTGCTGTTATTGTATATATATGTATTTCTCATTATGTTTATAATGCACTGACAATCGAGAAATCACTCTATTTTATGCGTTATACCAATCTGTAAACGAGTACTTCTAAATGCCTGAATAAATGTTTCTTGGGGATATGTACATGTATGTAGATGATTGGACAACAAGGATCACTATATTGTATATGTTTATATCTGATCCTATTAATGAACGATTACGCAGATAGAGATGGTACTGCGCACTCCAGACCGCAATTCTGATTTATAGAATTTATAACTTATGGAACAGAAGATATCAATAAATAAATAACTGATAGTGTTGGAATAGAGGACTATAGAGGGTGGTAAAAATAGTCATTTGCTTAATAAATATGTGTTTGAATCACAAGATTTTCCATCGTTAGCACCAAGTGCAGGTAATTTAGATGATAAACTCAATTATTCAGGTCGTTCCTCCTTAACAATACCTATGAAAAAACCTCTAGAAATTAAAGAAGATAAAGATAAAGCTCTAGAAAATGACGAAAATATTGGTGGTAAAGGGAGGAGAAAAAAGAAGAATATTTCTAGTAAGATAAATCGCACAAATATAGATATAAGTGTTTAGTCTACAACAGTACCTACTAAATCTGTTAAAAAGAAGCCTCTTCAGTTGTATAATGCCTTGATTCATTTCATACAGTCATACACGAGTATAATCACCTATTTCTCCTAAATCATTAACAGTCATAAAATCCTTCTTTCACTTGGACGTAGTACGTACATGACCGTCATAAAATGTTTCTTTCACAAGGATAGTATTTCATAAATTTTTAGCTCTACCGATACAATCCAATCTGTAATTGAAAATTACAATCTATATACCAGAACAATACATATTGACAAAATTTAGTTGACTGTTAGAACCAAAAACTAAATTATCATATCGTTTGACATTACATGTTTATCAGTTTGGAAATGTATCATTACCTTTGAGTCATGACATTATTGGCAAATTTCTAATAAATATCTGTAGAAAGTTTCAGGAATGCTTGATTTTGTTAACATTGATAAAATAGAGAGAGAAGTGTGGAGGAGGTTAAGGTTTGTATGACATTGACATTAATGATGTGATAGTGCATTTGTGTGTGTTTAAGTTTCATCTAGTCCCATTAACACAAATAGTGTATTAGATATCACTATACAAAAAATCCGAGACCTAACCTAGATATGTGAAATCGAGATTATATAGAGAATCCCTAGATGTTCATAGTAGAACTAAACTCGCGAATATAAGATTTCCATAATTAAGTTTTATGAGAGATCCAAGTTAAATACCTTTATATAGAACGTATATAAAACAAACTCTGAACTGGAGAGCAATATCTAGTGTGGATATTTTACTATATCATTGAATAGCTACTTAGTCAATTAATTTAATATATTATTATTATTTCATATTTCTATGACTCTTTTATCATACTCACAACACGCGGTTATTACATTATAAGATATAAAGACTAATCGGAATAACAAGGTTGCCTTCCATAAACTGATTATTATAATATAATTTATTAATTATATATTATTATTATTTTATTATTACTATTATATTATAGAAACCTGATCCGAAGTAGTAGTATAATAGCCTTGCTATCCCCACTACCTAAATTAGAATTGGAAATTTTGAAATCTATTATTATTATTATTATTATTATTATTATTATTATTATATTATTATTATTATTATTATTATTAATTATTATTACTCTATATTATTATTTCCTACTTTTTTCTGTATACATGTAGTTTTTCCTATTATTCTCTTGTCAAAGAGAAAAATGTTTCTATTTGCATTTTCACTAGTTTAGATTTCGGATTTGGTAAAACTTTTGCATTTTATTATTATTCATATTATCTCTATTCTTACTATGAAAATACTAAGTAATTATTCATACTGCTGTTAGATCTATCTGCATAATACTTTATTATTATGCAATATTATCAAAAACCAAGGCCACTCAATGTCTAATATCTATATGAGCCACGTTTCACTATATCTATCAAGACCTTCCGAGTATTTATTCTGACGCAATTCCTCAACTTGTTCAGTTAGTGAGATCGGAGAAGAAGAGAGAAAAAAATATCAATCGGCATGCCTGGAATCTTTATGATGACCATCTGTCACTTCAGAGAGCGGCAAGGAGTCGTTGCAGGCGAGTAATGCAATGAAAGATTTTCACAATTTTTTATAAACCATTTTCATCTCTGTCTCATTTCTTCTTACGTTCAGCGTGCCTTAGATCTCTATATTCGCCATCTAACAATCACTATGAGGACCTAATACAAATAATGGGAAAAGAGCGAGAATGTTCTCTATCGTTAGAGCTATTATCTCGTTAAGTCACGGGATATTTTTATTATGTACTTTTTCACTCTCAGACACTCCTCTAACATACACTAGGCACACGTATTATAATTTATTGAGTACTATTAAAATTATTACGTATTTATAGAGAGACATATGCGTATATTTATTTCTATATGGGTCTTTTTTTTTCACCAAAGCTATTTGTAAGAATTTTATACCTTTTATCTATTTATCGTTTGTGGTGTTATTTTTTGATTTTTTTTTTTAGGTACTTTATTAAATAATATATTTTATATTTTAATCAATATTAAATTATATATAACATTTAGTTTTTCCCCTCACACTGTTAATACCTAATTCCATTCTACTTTTTAGACCGTGTACTCAGTTAACAGCTAATAAAGTCTATTATTATCCATTACGATTTGGATGTTAAGTGAGTAAAAATCTTTTGAGTTCCACTAATTATATTATTTTATAATATCTCTTTTGAATTTAGGTATTATATTGTGTATGTGTGTTATGTAGATGTGTGTAGTGTGGTAGTGTGCATTAACTGATAGAGAGTAGGTTAGTGCATAGGTGTGTTATATAACGATTCGAGATAAATAATAACTATAGTTGAGTAGCATTACCAAGTAACATATCTTAAATTCCTTAGAGCGATTTATGTGCGTTATAAATTCTACAAGAGAATTGTGTGAGCAACAATATGATTAGCAAACATTATATATATACTTACTAGACCGACACTTACTATTTTCACGTTGCCATAAATCCTAACAATCCTAATTATTACATTAATAATAATACAATATTTATTATGTAATAATTCATTTATCTATTCTTCACATCTTCACTCTTTATTGTACCCACCAATGTAATGGGGGTAAGGTTAGTCTGATCATGACATTACAGAAATAAATGAAAAAGCAGTAGAAGAATATGAACAAAAGTGCGAAAAGAAGCCCAGCCCTTACAGCCCCTCCATATCTGTAGCCTAATTAATTAGTGAGAACTCGTCGTACAGACAGAAAATACCTATACACCTATAGCTTCACGGAGACCCTTATAGAGCGTAACGTGAGACGCTCACTCACTACTGGTAATAAATCGTCAAGTGTAAGGGTTCATCCCTTGGCCAAGGTGGGTCACAACTATACCTCCTCACAGAAACATTTAACAAAAATTAACCTAATAAATTAAAAAACTAAGCATTTATCACTTTTAAATCAACATATATAGTCAACTACTTTATATTTACTCGCTCTGCCAAACTCAACATTTCCTCTCCTTCAGACATTCGTTTACTGAGACTACTAAATCGTCAATATATCTTATTCTTATCAGTCTCACCAGCCGGTCAGTTCCCACACACTCGCCACTATAACATTACCGTCATTAACCAATATCCATATTTATCATTATCATTACCTTTTTCCACATAAGCCAAAGGCGCAGCGTTAGGACATTATCACCGTGTGATACAGTATATGTATAACTTCTCATTAAAATCGAGGAATGAACATGTTGTGGGAGACTGTTCGTATATGCGCTGATGAACAATCGAGACGCTATCATTATATAACGAGGATTGCATATAAACGAGTGAGTATTATACTCATTTTTATGCGATATTCTTCGCTATCACTTATAGTGGCAGAAGCACCTAAGAAGATTATTCCATATCGGTTGCTGTTATAACATGCGAGAGATTGACACTCTAATACTTAATGCTCTAGTATTTGTCCGAGATGGCGAGGTACGATGCACCTGAGCGTCATGGAGCACGATCCGAAGTAAACAGAGTAGACTAGGAATGGTATACACTGAGATCAATAACCAATCGTTCTGAAGTAGAATAACCTCTAAAGACTCTATCCCATGAGGTTCAGTGGCACCATATTACAATCCAGAAGGACAGACAGAATGGTGAGATCATGAGCACAGACGCGAGGTGCACATCGGCCGGGGTCTTTCGCTTGAGGCCATTCAGCGAGAGCGCGCTATATCTATTAGCTATGCGGCTGCATTCAGCCCCGATAGGGGATGTATACCCCTTCCATCATCCAATTCTATATTGACCATCTAAGTAATATCCTTAAACTCGGACACTTGTCACGAGTGCAGGTGCTCACACTGTCAGCGAACATACAACTTCACAAACTTGTATACTGGAATTTGGCGCGTGTCTACTATCTACTATACGCTATCACACACTTTACTCTTCTCTATCCACTCACCAGTTTATTCTGGTAACCACAAGCAGACACCATTATCCATTTACTATACACACACACCCTGCCAAAATATCTACTCTATATCAGCAATTCACTCACTAAATAACCTACTTCAGATTTCGCTATATACACACAATAAAACCTAAATATATAATTATACTACGAGCATATATAATAAGGTGATATAAGGGCACTCACCTATATCTAACTCTATACTCCATTTCTCCCCATCATTCTAACCCATTTTACGTATTGACCACCTATATATATATATAATATATATACTTATACTATATATATATATATATATAATAATATATATATATATTATATATAAATATATATATATAATACCTTAATATATTCTAATTCTTTCATTAATACTACCTATTCACATATATAACATTGAATAATATAACTCTAAGGTAGACTCACATTATAATAATATATATATATAATAATATATAATTATATATACCTACTATGAGCATATATCATCATTATATATACCTAATCACTTTAGTAACTACCTACTATATTCTTAATACTACACAGCCCTCACTATTTATACTCATATTTACTTTATTTTAGATATTCTATTCTAGAATGACCACCATAACATAAACTATTACTAATTACTAAATCAACCTGCACCATTAATGAGTCTATTCCCAATATTAATAATATCTCATATTATCAATATTATATACACGCCTGTTGCAAATCCATTAAACATATAATTAACACAATTTTATTTACCTTTTCCAACTTCCTCGACTCTCAATTCATTTAGATTTCTAAAATGTATAAAAAACTGAGTAGTTTTCTAATTTCTCAAAACGGAGTCCCGCATTATGACACTAAATTCGACACTTTTTCATCGAATGTTCAGACTTGTTGCCAACATACTTGATGTCCATCACAATACAATTTTCACCAAAGCTTTTGATTTCTGCTTTTACCCATCTCCTCGTAGATAATAGTTGATAATTCTAGCTATCGTATGAAGAATTATTGAAGACTATATTTCATTTGCGGACATAGCTCCAACTTGTTAGATTGCGCGGAATAAAAATCCTAATTCACGATAATCTGTCAGAGATCTCAAGACTATCTCCCTAGTGAATATATACTTCCTATAACAGAGTTTATTACCCATTTATATTCACCTTACCCTTTAATAATAAGGTGAACTAATTAACTGAGCTCTCTATATACTCCTACTAATCCCTATTGGAACCAATATATATATCCTCTCAATAACACGCACTTTATTTATAACAATACTTCCAAAATCCATCAAATCACCATTCATATCTGAGAGCCTCTACTATTTCTTGTATTATTAATATATTATTCGCCGTAGTTTCATATTACTAATACTAGCTGAGTACATTAAACTGGTTTATAACTGTTCTTTCGAGCTTCTATCTTACCACATATATATCCTCCTTGCTAATGGTATAGTCATCTCACATCCAGCATATAGTGATATGTGAGCCCCCGTGGTTGTGCTCGTTCTGTTGGCGCGCGTCGCAGGATATCAAAGCCGAACACCACCACACTGCTCTACGTGATAACACCTCCGCATAGTCAACTTTGTTAGATTATTGAGAATCTAGTAGTAATATATTATCGAAGAGTGTTGTCCTTGAATGTGTACACAGCAGACTATGCCTACTAGCATCACCATCTTATGAGGTCGATGATATAACAAAGGAATGCAAGTCATCTCATATGCGACTTTATTGATATCATTGTGGAGGGTTCTTAAGTGCAATGGGTCTACCACTGATTTTTGTATGTGCTCACTAGTAACCTATGTTAAGCGTATGCTCGCGCACTTTGGTCGCGCGCGAGAAAGGAGTCTGTAGCCTTATTCTCTCTTCCTTGTATAAGATCTCTCACATTGTACCTTAACTCTCCTTTCTACTTACCCAAATCGGCGAGGGTGTCATATGTTAACACTGTTCTATATCTCTCAACTCCAATATTGCACACCTACTTGAGAGTTAGAACATTATGTTGTAGCGACGTGTATTTATTAAATTCACTAAATCATTCTCACAGTTTGAATACTCATATCATTGAGGCTTTTATATTACATTATTCAACCTAAAGACTATCTTTTATTATAACTTTTTAACCAGAGCTTTAGCAATTCACCTATATATTATATCTAACATTCCACCACTCACTGTTAACATTCTTACTATTATCCTACTTTGAGCACATCTCACCACATAACTCCACCTTGCAACTGCTTAACAACTCTATGCTTATCCTTATCATATTGCTTATATCTATACACAAAAATTATTGTGAATTCGAGATTCTCGCGATATCATATATTTTCACGATATACACTAAGGTATACCTGAAATTTTAGCACACTCTGCTAGATCTAGAGCTCATAATAAAGATACTAAACAATATAAACATATAATAAACCAAAAAAAAAAAATTCACACACAATCACCTATACTCTACGCTATCTATTTACATTATCCTTACTACTATTTTCTTGAGTAGTGTCGTATTTCGTGAGCGGGAGCGCGTCACTCTCCATCCAGCCTCCACTTAAGCTTGAGGTGAGAGATGTACTGTAACACATATGAAAGTATTCCAACTTGTGAAAAATCTATCTCATATATCAATATAATAAGAGAGTTTCTTCTCTATTAGTCAAGAACTCTAACCACTTCCTTAAGATAAAGAAGATCTTACTTTTCCTGCGCGCGACATTATATCTTACACTGCACTTCTCTCACACCAATTGCAATTTAATACATCATTCGGTTCATCTCATTCTCCTATTTCTATCTACCATTACAAACATTAAATATTATTAATACATACTATTATAATGGAAACTAGATATTCTAATATTAATTATTAATTAAATCCAATTTTTCTAATAATTATATAATCATCTTATTATATAATGATGCGAATATTACTTTACTTTATCGAGTCTATAACATTAATGAAGTCATAATCTTATACACACTACTATTCTCACTTATCATTAATTTTTAACTCTTTGATAAATAACTACAAATATAAATTAATAATTCTTATATTTCATCTCTTTCTCCATATCTATCCAATCATTAACTACTTAATTATTTTTCTCTTTTACCTTAGTAACATTAAGAAATGCGTGTACCTTTTTCTGAGCAAATCTCTGTTTGGTACGTGTGTTTGTGTCTCACAGCCATACATTCTTGTTGTTGTCTATTAGATATATTTGATGTACCGACTGACCTGTTTTCGCGTTGCGCTTTTTCAGAAAGCCTCGCGATATTCTCAATGTTCTGCACTTGTGAGTGGTTTTCTCAGCCTGACAATACACCATATTCAGAGAGAAAAATATACTGAACTCTTTCTCCACTATCACGAAGGCGACAACCAGTAACTCATTTTATATATTAGTTTATCATATCAATGTTCATAATGAAAGAAAATAAATATTTGCGTCATACTCCACATCTCTATCCCACATCATTAATTAATATACCTCAGGATGCGTACCTCATGAATACAGCGGTATCACAACCACACTGAAATTCTATCACCGTCTAAATATTAGAATCCATTTTTTTTTATATTTATCGCCTATAAAGTCGGGAGTCCTAGTCGTGTAAGTAATTATACTAAGTACTTATACTTTGGAGAAGTAATACACTATACACACAAAGTTCTCAGTATCCACTCATTTAGAATAAATGTACACCCACGGTGAGAATACCTATCTCTCAATTTCAAAATAGGCACTTCATTACTCTCTCACTTTATATCACGTCTCATTGCATCCTCACATATCAGATTCTGTTAGGCGAAGCTAGTCTATACTGCCAAAAGCAGAGTCGGGTTCGGAAGTTCACGAATCATCGTTTCCAAAAGGAGTTTTCGTTGCAATGAGTAATACAATCGTTCTAGTAATACGCTTATTTTTATGTGTCTACAATCTTTGTTTACTAATGTCTAGTTTTCTCTGAGCAAGAATAAGATTTTTAGTTTATTTACATCAATTACAATTGGCGAACTCTACCATATTGCATTATTAATTGTAATAATAAAGTCTTTATTTAGCTCTATTTTTTTTTAGCGTCTGAAACTAACTTTTAATAATAACCGCTGTTTTATCTCGTTTACATCTATTCAGAGTTTGGAGACTCCACTATAATTCTAGAGAAATGAGCATTGCGCATCACTCTCTCTCCTCGTGTTCTCACAAACATAATTTATCTAAAAATATCACACTGCGCGACATTTTCCATGACTCTATACATGCGATTTCATAATACAATTATCGCGCACACACAATATAAGTATATCAAGCTTTTGCTGGCGAACACTGACTTCACTCACTACGAGGTATCATAGCATTAGGCAATATTACTCTATATGCAAAAGAGCACAATGGTGATGAGGTGTGGACAGACTCATACCCCAGCGATCCGACCCTAAACCGGGGCAATGAGTCCCTATTTAAACTGACAAAAAGTAAAATAAAAATATTTGACAAATTAATAAATGATAAAGTACGCCTTTCTTATTCTCTGATCTACGCGACACATGGTAACTATTAATATAATGATGTTGGTTGATTATTCAATTCTTTCTCCCCTCACACATAGGGATATGAGTAGTAGGAATGTCTGTAAAGTGTGTGTTATCTCGAAGAGGGGTGTGTATTAATAACGAAAAAAACAACACCTAAAAATTTATTGTTGTAAAATATCTTTGCTTACGTTTAGAATATATATATGTGAGCGCTGACTGCACTTCCTTCTCCCAGACACCACATATAGAGAAGAGAGTAAGCACCATTAAGTACGAGGAAACACACACCTGTTTACTATCACACGTATACATGGCAACAGCACCTTACTTTCGTATCGTATAACAACCTATTTATACCAAGCTATTTCCAATTACTATTTCGACATTATTCTGCAACTATAGTGTTGGTTTGGTCGTGTATAGAATATAGAGATAACTATAGCGTTCTCCGATCAATGACGCGATTCTTGAGACGAAACGAAAGTCTGCGCGGAGCTAAGGAGCCGACTAAGGGCTGGTGTGTTATGTTGGATGTAGTAGACTGGGAACTCACTGAACTCGAAAGCTTTTATTAATATCTCATAGCTTAAGGTTTTTCTATTGTTAATTCACCGGAATCGTCATCACTATGGAGTAAGAGATTCTGTTGATTGAGAGGTCACAGAGCAATCAGCGAGATCTCTATATATTCTTATCAGAATAATTATTGTTATATTAATACTGCACTATTAGGTTAATAATCTTATATGGAATTGTTCATTATATTGGAAAAATTAAAATGATTTGATAGAAGATGATTAGAGATGAGTGAGGAATTGATTATTATTATTATTCAAGAAATATGAAGTCTCAAAATATTTGAATATTTTAGTTATTATTCATTGGTGTATTATTTAAATCTTATTTAGAATATCAATGATATATATAGGCATTATTCATGTAGTGATTAAATGAGTGATTCAAAATGTATAACTGGTTTTGCATAGATTGTAATTTAATATGTTGTGTTCGATAGTGCATAAGAGTCATAATACGTGAATGAGGAAAACACGAGGAGGAGTTGCTCTATTTTTGAATATAGTGTACTAGTTGTGTAACAGTAGTCTATTATGATTAGTAGTAATCTTTGTTGTGATGTAATGTATCTATGTAATTTCTATATAATTGGATTATATATTATTTATGTTATTTGTATAATTAATAAATGGTATAAGTGTTCGGTGGTGCATTAGGTTAATCGTTATGAAGTTCTTCATTCCTGAGGGACATCGATATATATGTGGAGAGCTATATAGACAGTATTTTTTCCTTTGGTGTGAATAATTCCTGTACTACTATGTGAATTTGGAATATGGAGAGACAGACGAGGGTTGCTTGCTTTCATCTTGACGTAGAATATCAAGAGGCCTAAATGATTACGAGTTATTCAAGATAGTATGTATGTACAGTATAGTACTTGTTAATATATTCATTATTATTAATATTACATTATTAGGTTATTTATGAGAGGTTTATCGGAGGTAATAGAATATATTGATGATATTATGTAGGAACAAAGGAATCTGCTAATTGAACGGTTTTTCAGTTTGTATGTAGAGTAGTAGTGTATGTATTGTATTATAGTTAATTAATTATTCTATTATCTCTTTAATAACTCATCAATGAGTTATTCCATTAGTAGTTATTAAGTAGTCTAAGATGATTTGGTATCGAAGTGACAGAGAGTGATATAAAAATATAGAAGATCGAGTTGAAGTTGTGTTTATAGGAGAATGTAGATTGGTTGGTATGTGAATATTATATTAATCTTGAGTGTTGAATGATATTTGTTAAGTATTATCTAGAGTGAGGAATGAGGTGAAAGATTTAGTATAATCGATTTCATTATGTTAATTGTCAGTTATTGTAGCAGTAAAGTAAATTAAGGTGTATTGAGTTGGAGGCTTGAGAGACATTGTGATGAAGTGAGAGATGAGTGAATCGAAGAAGTGGAGTAATTGCCTAGATGATGTGGAGGATATATAGTTAAAGTTTATGACACAAGAATAAGCACATGGAGAAAAGTTCCGTCAAGAGAGCAATGGCTCTAAGGTAAATCAGTTGTCACAGCGGGTTTTATGTGAACATCAATGGCAAAGGAGAGCGAGAGAACAGATCGGGGACACCACGGGATCGTATAGCTATTGTCTGCTTGCTTCAGAGCCTCGCGGAGCAAGCTGGTAAGTATGCTGGATGTGCTACATTCCGCGAGGAACACACATTTAAATGTAGATCGTAACAGTGAGTGGAGCTGGATAAGCTTCGTAGATGGCGTTTGACGCCAGCGGGTGAGACAGAAGTAACTACTAAGAAAGAGATAGGCTGTAAATGTATAAGATAAGCAGCGCGCAGTGAGATGTAATTGTCTAAAAGAAAGATGGTTTCGAGAGTTATATAAATGAAGATATAATAAGATAAATGCTATATATTATTACAATATAAGGATGAAAAAAGAAATAAAATAAAGAACAGTAGAAGGAGGAAAATTGGGGGACTGTCTATTATACAAGGGAATAGGAAGCTCTTTGGAAGGAAGCACTCACGGAAGTGATATAGAAATGAAAATAATGAGATTACCTTCTTAGGAGAGATATGAAATAGAGATGGTGCTATTTGTAATCTGGAGAATTAGATATAATGAATGTGAGAGTGGTGAGTGTGAGAGAAAGATATATATCTCGAAAATACTGAATAATATTAACAGTTAATGAATAAGTTCCATATTGTATATGATGTTGTGATTTTTGTATTGGCGACACAAAAGAGAAATGATTATGTGATGTGATATTGAAGGTCATATACTAAGTGATGGAGCGTATATGTGTGGCATTCTCTATGATGTAGATATGAGTATGAAAGTTTATGTAATAATCGCAGTAATAAGTATGAAACTCTTGAGCGATGATCAAGATCGAGAGGCGAGATGTGATAATGATTGAGATTGGATGATTGTTAGTAATAAAGCCGTTAGGGAAGGATATAGTTCCAAGGATGAGGTAGAGCAGATAAAGTACCTATTACTTAATATTATATAAGGGTAAGGAGATAAGGAAACTAGTAGTGATAATTATTAAGTAGGAATTAGTTTAATTGAGAGTTGATGTAAGGGAAGTATTATGTGTCTGAGTATTTTAGATCCTGAAAAAGAAGTGCGATCGGGCACTGAAGGAATGATATTATGGTGAAAGAAACAAGGTGCGTTGAGGAAGAATGTGATTAAGAGGATAATTGATGTGGTAATCAAATCTTATTAACATTGGAACAAATATGAATTAGAGAAATTAGAGTAGAGTAAAGAAAGAAATATAATAATTGTATTTATAGTTTTTAAATGGATTTGCAAACACAGTGACGATAATGATATAGATTAATTGGGAAAAGCTCTATGGCAGGATGTTCGAGGTAATAGTATGGTGTCTAGGTGTACACACACTGTAGCTCACTGTGCAAATCTACAAAGTACAGATAGTAAAAGAGTGAATAGTCGCATGGCACGAGTCAGCATATGCACAATGGTATTGATATCACACTAGTGATTTAGCGAGAGCGAGGATTGAGGGCACATGAGGGTCATTGTATATAATCTGCCTGTGGGTTGACCTTCTATAGTGATGTACTCAAATGGTACTGGTCCCTAATGGGAGTTCAATGCACATCTACGCAACGTGAGGTGTGGTGGCACGCAAATGGTATTATGAACCGAGTAGAGTGAGCACGGAATGGAGATGAAGCTGCGCATGATAGGAAGACTCCGTCACCAATTAATAGATGCGGATTATTTGTTTTGTGTGGCGAATCTGACACGAGAGGCTGTTTGATCCAAGGATTGGTAGGAGAGAGTCTGGCACAGGAGGATTGTGTGATAATATGGGAGGGGTTTGGAAGTAGAAAGTCAGTACCTAACAAGAGTTTTACTGGTTTGTAGAGAGAGTGACATGCTTCAGAGTATGTGAAGAATTATGATTAGGCGTATAGTGTGCAGCTGGAGTAAACAAAGGTCCCGAAGTTTAATTCTTATATAGGCGAGAGCTTAATTTGGATGAGAATGGGAAGTGAGAGCGGGCTTGTAAGAGAGTAAACGAGCGTATAGAGAGTGATAAGCGAGATGATCAGTACTGGTATGTAGGGAATAGATGCGAATTTGGAGGTAAAGCGAGCATATTAATATTATGTATTCGTATTGTTGTTATGATATAGTGTAAAAGTGAACTATGATGTACTTTGTAGATGAGCTAAGGGCTTATTGATGAGTGTTATATGATTAGTTTAACTCTATGATGGTAAATATGTATACTAGTTTGAGACTAGTGACTGAATCAGTATGGAAGTATATTAATGTCTTATAACATATTGGTGAGTTGAAGATCAAAGTACATATGTGTTAGAATTGGACAAAAGGTCACTAGAGGCATAGCTAATGCTCGAGAGGCGATATATATTGATTTAGATGAGTGAAGAATCGTAATTATTAGCACGTGAGGTTGTAGTGTGGATGATAGTAAAAGGGTGGAATTGGGAGAGCATACCCACATACTCCGAAAGTCCGATGCTATAAAATATAATGGCGCTTTTGGTCATGTGGAAGGATGAATGATTAATCAAGAGAGAATTTGATCCTCAATGCTATACCCAGACTAAAACCCAAATTCTCCCCCCTTATAGAGTTAGTGGTTATTAAAAATAGATTCTCTAAATTAGCGGCTGCGGTATTGTATCATCATAGTTTGCGAGAGTGATCTGGAGAAATCGCACGAGACACTCAGAGCGTGCCGTTGGATGAACTCTAATAAGAGAGAATAGATATGTGATAGCGACGTTCTATGTTATAATCGAATCTGAGAGGAGATAGAGAATGTGAGTTTTGGCGAAGAGACGAGAATAATATAGGTGCATAAATCCACGCAGGTAAATGGTTGTGGTGTTATCTTGTGAGAGGTATAAGAATGAATATGTGGAGCCACCCTGTGAATGGGTATAGAGTTAAAATAACGCTACTATTATTCACTATGCACGATTTTACCGGATAGCTGAGGGCGTTCCGTGCGCGAGTTCCCAGTGAGAGCTTCCTAGGAGATGATTTTCTGTATAGCGTCGACACTGAGTTCTCAACTAATCTACAGCCGTGTAACAGAGGAGAGGACGGTTAAGGCTGGCTCGATGGCTTTCTCCATTCCGGAGACTAAGGTGACTGATTAAATTCATGTCATCAACTGCTTTTTCTTCACTTTCTTGAGCATCTCGCATGACAAGACCTTACCCCCAGCTACTTGATGGTGAGAAAGAAGGTAATATAGATTTGAAGTAAAGTATATAAATTAAAGATTATAAAGTATAATGATAGTATGTCTATAATGATATATAAACTATATTAATTTTTTATAATCCTCCTAAATTCATATTAGTATATATATAAGACGAGATTATAAAAATTATGGATATATAAATAATTAATCAGATATATTAATTTATTTAAGCACTAAAAATGATAATGACCGAAATTATTAATTATAATTAATATAGTAGTTCAAAATATAACTAGAGTAATAGTTCTCTCTATATACTTTTTGAGTATTAATTGATGACTTAATAAACATGTAGTTTGAGATAATATAATTACTTTATTATAATACACGTTATACCTAATGCAAAAGACTAAAAAAAAAAAACGAAAATCGACTATATATAATACTAATAATCTATATTGTATAATTAATTATATAATAAAGCATAATATTATTATAAATTATATATATATATATATATATTATATTATTATATATATATATATATTATATATATTATAAATATATATAATACTATTTATATATTATATATATTATATATATATATATATCTTACCTGTTGTTTTCCGATTATTTTATGGATAAAAGTATAAGAAATTCTGGAAGATAATAGTTAAGTATAAACATGCTTTTCATATTTGTTATTTACATTATACTTATATATAACTCAATAATTAATACTTTGTGTTGAGCTACACTTACACGTCGAGACGCAAAGATGACTGATACTAGAGATCAAGCTAAATTCTTAAACTTGTTCGAGAGCATATTTTATTCGCAGTCAGCTTTGGCGTAGTCACACCCCTGCCTTAATAAGTCCTATATTTAGTTATTGTTCATATGTTTCTTTTGAGATTCAAAAACCTCATGCTTGTCCGTTTATAGGAGAAACACCAATTATCTTAGGAGAGGAGGCTAGGAGACACATCGTTTCTGCTAGTCTACTGCGCGAGAATTTGGGGGCATTGTAGTATTATGTTAAGCACACTTCTTGAGCGGTTTGTTCTCAAGCCCAGGAACGGTGAAACCTACGCATTATACGTTTATCTGGGAGCCTAGCTAATCTACTATAGGACTAATTTCTTCTATGAGTGTATGATCTCTGCACACACCACGCGATGTAATGATACACTGTGTATGCACAGAAGGAAATATGTGGAATATTAATGTTGTACTTCTTAGTATAGCAATTAATTTACAAAGCCAGGAAGTGACTCTGAAACTTTTATAGTCAGTCTTGTAGCAGAAATAAGATACTCGGAATTCCATACATGAATTTAACATACTTGCTAGGCGATTTCACAAAGGATACTACGTGAATTTAGGAGGTAGTTGCTTGTGAGAACTTCGGTGAGGGGCTAGCATGTTAGTCAATAACTCCCGGATAGGAATATTATTCTTTCTTGATAGGAGAGAATACTTCTGAGAGTTATAAGACACAGGAGCTCCTATCTAGAGCTCGGATATTTATATGTTTGGTGAAATTGTATTTACACAGTGCATGGTTAATTCGATCGTCGAGAGTCTGATACGCTTATAAAATACTTACGAGATGAGACACATCACCTTAGGAAATCCCACTAGTCACTCCGATCATGTCAATACCTATAACCAAATCCTATTATACTAAAAACTACTTTCCAATATGACATTGCCCGTCATGAGATTGGTATTTAATTTTCTAGGCGAGACATTATTACAAATCTCTGAGCGAATGAGGGCTCTCTCTATCTTATATGACAGAATATACTTGAGGTAACAGAATAGCTGTATGATAGAATTCTATTCCATATACGCACATTCTGAGCTGTTATCGAGTCAGATATGCATAAGCATTATACTCTGAGAAGTTAATATATTCTTTCTATCCTCTCCTTCTCCTTTATCTCACATACTACTTATTTTACGTCATTTCTAGAGCCTTTTATCTTATCTCTTTAATTCTAAGAGGTGGTATATTATACTCTCATCTAGTGTATATATATATTAAGGAGGAACGAGCGATGATAATTGAGTTATGTGCACATGAATATAAAATTATTAAATATGCTATTCTTGGTGCCATATCTTATAGCGGATAGAGAATCTATAGAGAGATGATATCAAAACACATAATATTAAATTAAGTCATATATGCTGCTATTGATTATCTCCAGATATCTAGGTCAAACTATCATGAGGATGTTTTTACGTATTTGTCTAATTATCACATTTTAGTAACCTCACTTCAGTACCACTCACAACGGCTCACTTTAGAACTGAGACGTATATCAAACAAGTGATTAGCTTACAATTTATGGTGTTACCAAAAGATAACATTATATATATCTCATCATGATAGTCGTTTTATATCTTTGTAGAGCGTAATGGTCTGGAGGAGGTGAGCAGGCTGAAGCATTTGGATAAAATATACTACTATATACTTAAACCTAAACAACGGTAACCTTAAAGAAGAGTTTATCAAGTCTCTCTCAAGGTGTATAGGAAGCGTCCATAATCTATCTATACGGCGAGTTGATTTTCACTTTAGCGTCAGCTAATTGAGTGGTGATATATCTATTTATTATTCCAATCTAACACGAATGTTTTTTGCCACTCGCGTCTGCTTTCTTTGATTATTTCCAGCTATATCTATGAATTTAAATTGTCAACATAATGTTGAAGGTGGATTAATATCACAATTCATTGAATTATAATGTATCGAAACGTTAGACCCCGAATTTATATGAGGTCCTGAAGTAGTATTCTTTTTAGTATTAACGCTAAAATGGAGAGAAGTGGATGGATTAATTGTGGCGTGACTTGCTTTTGTGCTGGAAGGTGCGCTACTTAAACTTACACTTGTTGTTGATGTTGATCCCAAACTAGGAAATTCTCCTCATCAAGAGGAAATGGACTCGAGTTGTTACTTATAGGTAATCGATTCACTGTTTAGAAGTCACCAATTTAATATAAGCTTATAGAATTTTTGAAGCTAATCAATGTAGATCCAACTATCCATCCTTACTCAAGTGTATTCCCACATACTAAGTATATATTATACTGTCCCCCAACACCTATTAAGTGATAATAGGGAAATATCATGTTCACACAAATAATATATCAATAGACACCTAACATGATGTCAGTGAAACATTCTTTACTTTACAATAGAAATGTTGTAAGTACTTTCTCTGTTGTCTGTTCTGTCTGTGCTATGAAAAGCTCTAGATATACTTCACTAGAAGGTTTAAATGTATGCCGTCATATAGAATATTAGACAAAATTTTTTTCATATATAATTGCCCCTATATATTATATCTGCTATAGATACATGCAAATAATTATTAAATTATAAAATACCTTAACAAATAATATTATATAACTATAAATATTATATTTAATAAACATATAATAACATTTATATTATAAATTAATTCTAATAATCTTAATCCTATATGATAATGCATTAAAGTATATATTGATGAGTAAGAATAATTATGAGAAATGATATTTTATTCTTTGAGTGCACAAAGTATATATAGATAGATAAATATTATAATAAATGGATATATTTACTGGTAATAGAAATGTATAGAGAATAATATAATTAATTATGTCATATGTTTTATCAAAAATCCACTTGAAATTTGTAATAGAAATTGATTCAAGATCTAAACTGAAATGTTAATAGTTCACAATTATAAATATATAATAATTAAATATTATATAATATATATAAATATAATTAATATAATTAAATAATTAATAAATTATAATTAAATAAATAAAATAATCGATATATTAAGTATAATATATGCGTGTCAAAAATGAAATTAAAGATGAATATTGAATATAGACAATATTTATTAATAACTAGATTAAAATACATCAGGCAAAAATGGAATTTATTAGTAAAATAAATAGATGAAATATAAATAATATATAATAATATAATAATAATAATAGATATAATAGTAAATTAATAATTAATAAAATCAGTATATTAGTTGGTTTATATGTATAAGGTTGTTTTTTTATTGTCCCCCAAAAATATTATGGTTTGGTATGATTGAGGTAGTTACTCAATTGTATGTTGAATCGTATGATGTACCGATTAGACTTTCATCGATATCATATTTACTCATGAACAATAAGACATCACGGAGGAACACAAAATAACTGTTTACAAAAGGAACATATAACTAGATATATTGGGTCAAAATTGATAGCCCTACAAACTATTAATTCTTATTAAAACAGTAATACTTCTTTAAACTCGAGAGAAGAAGGATCGTGATAAACATACCCCACTCACTTATATGAGAGAGGATCTCCGTGCTATATGTGGTATACTCGATGTCTCCGAGTCGAACATAACTGAAATATATAGTTAGCAGTCAAAGGCAATGGAGCGCATTTAGCTAGTAATTGGTACTTTGCCACACACTGTAATTTTATAGTTATGTATAAATATTTTCTATTTACTTATTTTGTTATGTTTATTTTAGGCAATATAAACTTTTTGCGGAACTTGAGTGAGAAATGTATATATATATTATATTTATTTTAAAAATATAGTAAATATAATGATGGAGTCTGTGCCAATATATATATATTATTATATTATTAATATAAGTAATATATAATTATAATATATTATATATATATACTATATTATATATTATATATATTATATATATTATAATATTATAATATAAATATATCATATATTATATATATATATATATATATATATTATACTATTAAAATTATATATTCATCTATCATATGTATATGATCTTATATATATATATATATATGAGGGTTATATGAAATAGTAGTGATGTAGTGATAGTAATAGTATAGTATATTTATATATATAATATATATTAAAAAATAATTAATATTATATATATATAAATATTATAATAAGTTATAAAAAATAATATATTATAATATATGTAGATGATATATATAATGATTATTATTAAATATAGGTATAGTATAATAATGATAGTAATAGTAATAAAATTAAAAGAGAAGGTGAAAAGTTCGAAAGTGAGTTAATAAGAGAAAAGAGAGAGTTAGAGTGAGATATGAGAGGGACAAAGTCATGGTGTGTAAGCTAATTTAATGTATGAGTGGTAGCTAACTTGATAACAATGTGATTAGAGTTAAATCATTTTAGAATAATAATGTTGATTGTAAAAGGAGCGGTATAAGGAGATTGCTCATGATTGAGTAGCTATTTTTAGTCTCACGAAACTTTTTTTGTCATTCTTTGGTCAATGGGTGTCTGCAAAAGTGGAAAGTATAAAGATAAGAGAAGTGAGTAAAGGTGTCTGTTGAAATAAAAAAAAAAAATAATAATATATCGCGCTAGTGGTGTAGAACATAGGAAATGTATGTGTTCAAGTATATGATCTTGAGTATAGAGAGCGTCTAAATTAAGCAAAGGGAGAGATCTATGACAAATGATGTTAGGTGTCACGTGCAATATAGGTTTTGTCACATAAAATCATAAAATAAAATGTGCGAGTGTGGATTCCTTATGTATTAATAAGAAATTAAATTTTTCACATTAGTTTATTAATAATAATAAGTCTTTTAAAAATTTGTAGAAAGTTGTCTGGATAGAATAAGAGGTATAATTAGATGTAATTCTGAAGCAAACTGTTGTTATAACAAAAGATATTAAGAGAAAACACAAATATAAAAGAAAAACCTGATGAGCGTTGTATGAAGAAGTATTATGGAAAATATGTAGGAAGCACGAATCACCGCTATATCGAATTTAGGTGGGAGCCCTACTTGTAGGTGTGCAAAGCATCACATGCGGAGCGAATAACACAGAGGAGTTAGCAGAGAAAACACACAAAAGTTCGTTCGGAAGATGGTTTTGGTATATATGTGGAAGGATGAATGACAGCCAGCGTTACTGCCGGAATGATACTACAAACGCCAATTTTGTTGCGACGTTTTGTGAGAAGCGAGCGCACAGGCTGGGAACCTGTGAAAGAGAGAGACAGCTCGGGAAAAACGTCAGCTCTCTACCTATAAAGGATTGCTCCATGGACACAAGAGAATCTGTCGATGTCGCGAGAGCGAGCCCAAACGCTGTGAGCAGATACCGGAGAGAATGAGGAAGCGGTGAGAGTATAGGATATTTGTGTGAGCCCCAGCCTATATCGGCAGAGAGCAACCAACATAATCGGACCTGACCTGACCATTACCACAAGTGAGGATCCGGTCGCGGCTCCCGTGACACGACTCCTAGCGGTGCATTTCTGATGCGACGCGAGTTCTTACTAGTCTCCAAATCGCTCAATGTAGTGTGGGAATCTGCACTAAATAAAGTGCATGAGGATTTTTAAATTTATCAAGAACTTGCTAAATGGCTAAATTATTGTATTTAATCACCATCGAGACATTGTTTTAGATTATTCTATTGTGTGGTGACACTAATTGTTGGCACACTAATGCTAATGTCGCAGTAACAGCAACAATGGCGCTATTGGTACGTATCCTCCGCGCGAGAGTCGCGAAGATACACACACTAAGGTGACATAAATTACCGAATGATATGGAGAGACGAGATTCCCTTCTTTTCTATAAAAATAGGACACACTTTCTCCGTGACACTCTCAGAACACCATTGAGACTGAATCCGTCTATTGTAATGTAGATAGGGACCCTGCTCAAGGGTAATCTATAGCCTAGATGAGAAGCTACAGACGGAGGGGTCGAGACCCGCGAGCCCCTTGCCTTGCAACTCTGGTCGCTCTACCAATGTGAGCTATGGTAACAGTAGTAAATATAGTCGTATATCGAAATGTTATAATAGCGCGAGAGCGGAAATATTTTACCTTAGTACTGATTATAGTAACATAATATGAAAGTTTATTATTTTAATTATTATTATTGATTTATGTATGCATTATATTTATGATTTTATTAATTCATTATTTATTGGCATTTATTATACTTATTATATATAAATCGTTATTACTATTATTAATATGATCTTTATCCCTAAAAGATAGCTAGTGAATCTTGAAAATTATCGATATTTTCACCTGATATATCAATATAATTATAAAATGAGTTTATGAAAGCTACAAGAGCGGAGTTGCCACAACTATATATATTTGATGTATCGGAATGACATAAACAGTTGGAAACACAGCAAAAATAGTTCTAATTATCTACATCTATAATTAAGTTTATTAACAAAAGTATTTATTCTAGCACTTATCTAAAGCAAGTCTATATATTCAATGTTATATTATTTAACTTTATATATTATTACTAAGAAATTATTGAGAATATAATTTAGTTATTGAGTTAATTCTTACATGTCGAAAATTTATCTTTTGGAAAAAAATTAAAGATATATGATAGGAATTTCATCAAATTAGTTTTCTACCAAATTACTTTTCTACTTATATATATAATTAATAAAAAAAATATAAATAAATAACTAATCACCCCCCCCAAATAAAAATAATATTAATATTTTTAATGAGAAGTATCTTTAAACTGAAGTTCAAATATTCACTTTATAGAGTTGCCAAGTAGTGAGTTGGTTCTTATTATATGACTTTAACCTAAATTACTTATTAGATTCACTATAAAACTATTATCACTATCACTTCTATCACTATTATTATTACATTTATTCACTTAAACTTCTATTTATTTATTTATATATCATTATTCGCTAATACTGGGTAAGGGGGTAAGGTCCTCAGTCTAAGTTGGTATACAACAGTAGTGAAATATGACGACTAATCGATTACGAATCCCTATATAAAGCGACCACACACACAGTATTACTACTCATATGCTAGCTATTGATAATTTGATTAATTTTCGCCCGTTATTCCGATAAATTTTTATTTATTTGTTATTTATTTTATTATGCACACCCAAAATATCTGTCACTCTATAAAGTCTAGTATCCTACTGTATTAATTATTATTCTAATTATTAATTTAATTATTATATATTATATTATTATTATTATTATTATTATTATATATTATATTATTATATATATTAATATTATCTTATTTATACTTATAAAAAATGATTGTTATCTAAAATCATTGGCAAAATTTGAAGACGTGCCCTTCTCATAAATAAACTTTTATATATCAGTTATCATCTTTTAATATATATGGTAGATATGTCTACTCCAGGTTTAAACTCGATTTTTACACATGAGTGTTTCGAACGGAAACAAAAACTCCTGGCAACAAACATTCCCGACAAAACATTATATAGATAGTATTATAATATAGTATATTTATATATATATATATATATTATATATATAATATATATATATATATATATTATATAATATATTATATACTATATCACTAACATATTTAATATAAGCAATTCTGTTTAGGTACGTTTAGTTATATATATATATATAATATATATATATATATATAATATTAATATACTATATATATTATATATTAATTAATATATATATATATATACATATATATATATATATATATAATTTTTTTCTTTTTGCCGTGGGGGTCGTTAATTACCACTCACAAATAACATTAAAATAGAAGTACATACAGATGACAATATTTAGTATATTTCATTCAATAAAACATCGTATTTTAAAAAAATCACAACGTATTCCCATTGCTCTCAGGAATTAAAACGATTCTCTATGACTAACCAAATATTAAGACATCCGTGCATTTAACCTTGCCGACGTTATAATTTCAATAAACTAATTATTATTATTCATTTAATTAAATAGTAAATCAATTTTTAATAAAATTGAAAATAAGTTTTACCTTACTTCCAACTACATAAAAAGGTAACATTTGTTAAAATTAAATGATATACTAAAAACTTTTTAGTCTCATGCAAAGACTGTCGGTACTTATAAACAGAGAATTTTCCCCATATATATATATATATATATATATACTATAATACTAATATATATAATAATATTATATCAATATACTAATAATATATATATATATAATATTTATATAATTTTATATTATAATATATTCTATATATATTATATAATATATCATAATATATATATTATATTATTAATAAACAAATATATTAGATAATAATATACTATACTAATATATATAGTAATTATATTATATATTATATATATATATATATATACAACCCTTATATAATATATATATATATATATAATAAATATATGATATAATTAATATAATATATATATACGTATATATATATTTATATACTTTATATATATATATACTTTATATATATATATAATAGTATATATATATATTGTATTTATAATTATATATAATATATATATATAATATATATAATATACTATATATTAATACATATTAGTATATAAATAATATATATATATATATAATATAAAAATATATCCTATATATAAGTATATATATATTATATATTATATATAATAAAATCATCGATATATATATATATATATATAAATGATATATATATATATATATATATATATATAATATAATATTATATATATATATACCTATAATATATGTCAAGAAGACAATCTTCATCCATAGAAAAATAATAGCAACCTGGAAATCTTTTGATGTCCAGAAAAATCTCTCTATAGTTGTAAATTTTACTTTAGTATCCGCCAGCGAGAGAGTGTTTTCGTGAGTGTAGCTTAATTAAATTTACATTTGAATTTTTATAAAATTTTAGTTCCTGTCTTATTTTTCTTTTCTGAGCTTCACATTTATTCTCTTATAATAACGATCGATCTTTTTCAATTTTCATAATGTTACTCGCTTTTTTCAAAACATCATTCGCAAATCTACTTTATAATAATATATACATATAAATATATATAATATATATATAAGATATATTACTATATATTATATTATATATATTATACCGCATAAATCATATCTATATAATCATAATACATATAAAATAAATATATATATATATATATAATATACTATATATATTATATATAATTATATTATAATTATACTATCCAGAATTAAAGAAGCTACACCGCAATCATACCTCGAAAGAAAGCTGATATAGTTAAAGAAAGCTGATAACAATTATGAATCAGCCCTATGAAGTTTTGTCGGAAAATAAAAAAAAATTTCTTTTTTATTTTTTTATATCTCCAAAACACCGATAGGTAGAAGAAAAACAAAGGTAAGTAAAAGAAAATGACACAAAGTCGAAAATAAAAGATGAAAATAAGGCAAAAAAAAAGTTTTATTACTTAATAATATATTAATTATATTTGAACAGCGTAACCTAGAAATCCTTCATTTAGGGGGCTCGAGGCGACTGGGGGACAGAGAGGGAACGAAGTTCCCCCCGTTGTTGACAGAGAAGGCCGAGAAACCCCGGACATCTTCCATCTTTGCGATTTACTCCTGGGTATCTCGTTGCAGTCAAAAAAAACAAAAAAAAAAAAATTCCTTTTTTTTACATTATCCCCTTCTTTGATAATTTTTAGAACTTTTTTTAGAGGTAATGTGTTTGAAGATATAAAAAAAAAAATATACTAAACAAAAATTATTTATTATATTTATTTATTCCATACATTTCATACGCTAATTCCATATATTATTATCAGTTTCTGAACATAATCTAGTAATTATCGAAGACTTAGGATGCGGATTAAACTTCTTAGTTACCCCTAATATATACAATATATATAATATAATATATAATATTATTAATAATTAATATATCTATATTATTTATATATCATATATATATTATATATATACTAATTAATATAATATTATATATATATAATATAATATATATATAATATATAATTATCCCTCGACATGTTGTTCTACTAACTTCTATCACTTTCTGACCCTTGTAGTCACTCAGCTCTTCCGAATCTTACGGATGAATCTCTCCATAGCGCTAATGAAATCGAAGGTTTTCACAAGTACTGCACAAGGATTAAATTTCTAGACTTTCCTCTTCATATTTATCCTAATACTCTTTTTAACATCTCTCTTCGAATTACGTTTCCAGTCTCTATGACTATTGTCGAGAACCACAGTTCTATCCCCATTATAAATCTATCAAATTAGTGTGTGTACTCAAATTCTGTTCTAATTACCAACTCTTGTTCTATTTTGCATCAATCTGTATAATCTGTTACTGTTCTCCTATCCCACTCTTAAGCTGCTAACTACACTCATCATTGTTCCTTCCAATTTAAAAGACGACCTATTCAGCAACAAATAAATAATGGTAGGAGAGTAAGCTTCAAGCAACAGCCATGACCTTCTGACTACTATAGTGTGTTAAGAAACATGCGTTGCTCCAATGGCTCAACTATTTCGTCATTTACCACCGACTAATCTTACTAACTCAACATAACTTAGTATTCTTTGCAAAAACAAACTCAATCCTTCTGTTTTCAATATTCTATACAAATTTTCTTTCTCCCTGATTTTCTTAGAAGGATCAGTGGATCACATTATGTTCTTTATAACATTTTCTTTTCTAGGGTGTTCTGATGAGCCTTCATAACTTTTTTTATATGTCCCAGTTGCTAGCTCTTCGTATGGGCATTATTCGCCCCTTGTATGGAGTATGAGTCACATGTTTGGGTTGGTTCCACATATATTGCTTTCCTTGATAATGTGTTATCAAGGGCTATGTACGACTTGTTAACTCTTTACTTTTATCAACTTTCTTCAATCTTTGTAGGAGTCGGACTATTGCATTCATCTCCATTAATACCATTCTATTATAAAAATTTCACATTGCTCTTTCTGAATTTCCTCTCACTTCGCTCGTACCAAACTCTCATGACCCAGACTTAAACCGCTTATGCTCAAGTCCATAAAGTGCTCTACTGTAGTTTGGAACACGTCTCTTTTAATCTATTTTTTCAACTCTTTTTGATTTGCACAATTTCAAGTGCGCGTATTGGAACATCTTAGGGTTTATTTTGACCCTGGTTTCCAATTTTTCCAAAACTCAGGTGGAATTTGGTAAGCCTCTGGCCATTTCCCACTAGCGGAATATATATTATATATATAAATAATATATATAAATATATATATATATAATATATATATATATATATATATTATATATTATAATATATATATATAATAATATATATATATAAATAATAATATATAATATATAATACTATAATATATTTTCTACTATAATAATACTATTATAACATATAATACATAATATATATTATATATATATATATATTATATTATATAAACTATAATATATAATTAATATATAATAATATAAGTATATATATATCACATGTATATTACACGAGAATGGGCATCTTACATGGAAATCTGTTAGCCGTATACCGTTACTCGCTTACATAGAGAAAAATGTGTAGCGTTAACTCGTTACAATCGTTAATCATTTTAAAAATTCATTAAGAAGCACTTACCAGTATACTCTTTTAATGTAACGCGCCGTATAACATGTAAATCGCTTACTTTCGGTCAGTTTTCGGCTTAATTAATAGTTTACAGTTTTGCTGAATCATATACATAATTTCACTGCTAGAATAGATTAAAATCATTGAAAAATTATAAAGTAACTGGTTTTAAGTTGACACTCGATATCCTCAGAAAAGACCACAATAATTAAAAATAATACAATTTTTGAAAATTTTATATCATATTTAATTTCTTCTATTTGAACTGAATAGACAAATCTATAAAGAGCTAAAATGAGCCATACAATCCTATTTTTTAATGAGCTTATATTTCTTTTTATTAATAACTCGAAGCATATCTCAATGTCCAGCTTCACTTGAACCCTAGCCTTGCGATCTTAGATTTCATCATATGTTTTTAAAGAATGTTTCTAATAAATTAGTTGATTGAGCATATTTAAATATTAATACATGATAATAGTAATAATAATAAATTGGTAATAATTAATTGTCAAAATTCAGATACATAATAAATACATAATAATAATAATAATTATAATAATAATAATTAATAATGAATAATAATCATAATAATAATAAAATAATATTAATAATAAAATAATCGTATATTAACAAGTTAATCACACTTAAATTAAAGAACAACATATTTACTGATAAACCAAATATGATTGTAGCATAACAAACTCAGTATATCAAAATAGTAAATTGACGCATACCTATGCCACAAAATCCATTACTTCGATTAGGCTCTTGACGATGTATTTGCTATGAACCTCATTTCTAAATAGCCACAGTACATTTAGCCTATACTTTTCCAATTTCTTGTATATATTCGGGGTCTGCTCCTAGATCGGCCTTACTCTCGAAATAAGATGCAGATCTGCGGTGTTGGCAGCTATGAGCAACTAAAGCAAAAAACTCCCCGATGAATCTTTCTCGAACATGAAAAATAATGCTGTAAAGAGAGGAGAACATGTTTAGGATGAGACGTAATAAGCCGATTAAATTTTATTATTCATCACTAGCAAGTTTGGAAAGAAAATTCCATAAAAGCAGTTTTATCACCCATGTAGCTATTTATGCAATCCATGGTTGAAAAACTAAAATGATCTCTCAAAGAAACATTCAATTCAAGTTTTGAAACGGGTGACTGATAAAAAATTGAAACAACAGTGAAACTTGGTAATACTTAGAATCCATAAGAAGACCAATCCCCTTTTTTCGTCATAATTAAAACCTGTTGTTATTAATACTTGGTGCTACCCGTAGTTTTAACAAAATACATTGTAAGGTCTTTTTAACACTTTAATGAGACAAATACTGTGATCAGAAGACTACAAACAACACAGACAGGCTTAATGGGACTATGTACGATGATTATTCATTGAATTAGTAAGTAAAAAATGAACGAATTGGAAACAATGCAATTGCGACCGCTGAAATCCAAGGTTAAGCCTAGCTTAAGATTTAATATTAGTTAGCCACTCCAAGGATCCAGTAACTCGACAAAGCCCATAAATATAATACTTAACAGTCTCTCAAATAGATATTTTTTTTATGTACAAAAAATAGTTACACTAATTTTTTTTCTTAATTTAAAAAATTATAAAAGTTTCATTTGTAATTTTAATTAATGAAATAAACTTTTATATATATCATGTAATATATTTTCTATTAGCCCTTTGAAAGGAAAAATCTGGAATTTAACAAACCCACGACCGATCTTATTATCATGCATTTGGCAGGACTAATCATCAAACCTTTATGCATAGTCCCAAGCCAAATTCCTGCTACACAACAAACAATAGACAACATACCACACACACAAACATTATAATAATTATATATTATAATATATAAATTTATATTACTTATATGCTATATATAAATAACATATATGTTAAATTGTATATATATATATAATTATATATCAGAGGTGGCACCCCGCTCAATATGGTAGTCCGCTCCGCAACCTCCGCACCATCGAGAAACGATATTCCGCTAGCACTCCTCCGAACACATTCAGACCACAAACTTCCACATATCGCAAGTGCCGCACCGTCCGCATCGCTCCCAGACTACATAATGTAGCAGACTTACAAAGATTATATTCAATGACTAAGATATAATACCTACAAAATTATATATAATATTATTTGAAAAATTCAGAATGAAAATATATTACAAATACTCAAGATTTATCCACTCCTCCTTAATGATCGTCTTCAAAGGAAAGAGATCCCATATATTACCTTCAAAAAGACTATAGGTGCTACAAAATTTAAAGCAAGTTCAAGACTGACCTCATTTGCCCATCAAAAATCCCCCCCAAATACGTAAATATTCACTTACAGGCCGCAGAACTAGGAGTGCATATATATATTTCTATGAACAAAAGTTCAACAAATTACTACCCTATGCTGAAAAGAAAAATTTCCTTGTGAAGGGCTCTCATTTTCAAGTCACTATCCGCAAATCCATTTTGATAAATCATAGGCACTCAGCCTAAATCATATCTGCCTCCCTATCTTGAAATTTTTGACCACCTGTCCACCCATAAGAAGCTAAATTCGTCCCAAACTTTAGTAGAACAATAAGACGGTCTTGCCTCTGCAGAGTAGATCCTAAATAATAATCACTCTATTTACAGATAAATATAATCCAAGTATGCACATCGCAAATAACGGCTTACTACGCTTTAACCAGCGTTTCGCAATACGGCCTCATTAACATGAATTCAGTGTGTGCAAGAAGGGAACACGCACGCATGACGAACAGGACGGTATCGCAAAGAACTCGTAGCAGCAGTATTTCAATGATTGCGGTACAGTACTTTTACTACGTTCTTCGTGTAGTTCTGCAATTTTTTCGCAATTTTCCAAAACTTTAGTACTTGATTAATAAAATATATAAAGTATAAAAACATGACCACTCTACAATAGTTGAACAACGAAAACGTCTTGGAAACGCACTTACAATTAAATGAGAAAACTACGAAATGTAATAATAAAGCTAAGACGAAAAAGGCACAGAACTCTACACCAACTATCATCACTATCACCTTCTGAACAAGCAAATGCGGATCGATTTCGTAGATTCAGATGATGAAGATACGCCAACATCCAATGTACGTCGAAAGAGAAGTGTATCCCAAAATAAAAAATATTGTATTTAATTTTATTATTTCTAATTCTTCTTCAAGTTGTAAACCAATTAGACTAATATGAAATTTAACCAGGATAACACTTGTGTGAATCTTCTCTCTTAAAGGATACGTGTCATATCCACATTTTAAATAATATAGACATAATAGGTATTTTGCTTAGCAGGCACTACCGCGAACACATAAAGAGCCCTTAATTCACTAACCGCGTTTTTTCACTTACGGCGAGACAGTCCATTTTATCCTCAAAAGCATCGAGAAAAAAACACCTTTTCTACTGATAACAAAGACAAAACGCCTTAAGACAAAATAAACCAAATAAACCAAGTTAGACATTACTAATAGAATAAACACACTAACTCAAAGAAGAGAGAGAACTGGCAACAATATACCCAAACATTATGATACTGACAAGAATATATTGCACAGTAAAAAAGATCCATACATCACACACTGAACCACCCCAACCCACGAATAAAATCCCCAGCCAAAAAAACAACGCAATTTCCAAGTACCCTCTTCCTCGAGATTCAGCAGCTCTTAGAAGATTCTTGGGAATGATAGGACACTATCGCCGTTTTATCCCGTGTTTTGCAAAGCTTCTCTTTCCTTTGTCAGAAAAAGCAAAGCACCATCCAAAAGATAAGTCTCTCAATTGGACTACAGAAGAAGAGGAGGCCTTTGGTGAAATCAAGAATCAGATTCAAAACGCCACAACTCTTCCTTTTTCTTTGCCAGATGTTGCCCATCTTATACTTGTTACAGATAGCAGCCAGACTTCTATAGGAGCAGCCCTTCATCAGATGTTTGATGGACAGCGGTACCTATAGATTTCTTCAGCAAAAAGCTATCAGAACAGCAGCAAAAATACTCAGCTTTCGACCGTGAACTTCTAGCAGCCTACTATTCTGTTTTTCATTTCAAGCATAGGTTAGAAGGTAGTAATGTCATCTTGTGCACTGATCACAAACCTCTCGTCTCAGCTTTCTACAGTAGGAATCGAGCAAAAAGTGATCGGCAGCAACATCATCTTTCTGTCTTAACGGAATATGTTTCTTCAATGACCTATCTTAGGGTGCAGATAACATTGTGGCAGATGCTCTTTCCCGTGTATCCTCGGTAACAGTAGATGCCTTCGATTTACCTGTTATCGCCCATCTTCAATCAACGGATGAAGAAACTACCACTTTTCGGCAGCATCTTCATTCTTATCCTTTACAAGATAATCTTCAAGTATGGTGTGATACTTCAACAGCTTTTCCACGACCATTTTTGCCAAAACCTTGTCATGAACAGATCTTCAACAATTTTCATCAGATGTCTCATCCTGGAGTTAAGGCTTCTCTGGGTCTTATCAAGACTAGGTATTTCTGGCCTAACATGGATCGTGACATCAGAATTTTGGTTCGCTTTTGTCAGCAGTGCCAACTTTCAAAGATTCAACGTCATACCAAACCACCTATTGCTCCAATGGAAATCTCATCACTGTTTTGAAACAGTACATATCAACATCGTGGGACCATTACCTCCATCCTCCTTGACTGATACCTCAGATCGTCTTCAGATATCTACTCACGTGCATTGACAAGAACACTAAGTGGACAGAAGCAATTCCTCTAGTAAATACGACTTTAAAATCTGTAGCATTTGCTTTCATGCAGTGGATATCTAGATTTGGAATTCCTTTCTACGTAATCTCAATTAGAGGACCACAATTTGAAGGTGAATTTTTCCCCGAGCTATCACACTTGATTGGATTTCACAGGCTCCAGACAAGCGCTTACCACTCTTCAGCAAATGGTCAAATTGAAAGGTTTCATCGATCATTGAAGAGTGCTATCATGGTGCAAAACCAAAAAAGATTACTATCTCTTCCAGTCATCATGCTAAATCTTCGCTGCATTCCTGATGACTCCGGATTTTCTCCCATTCAAGCAGTAACAAGAAAAACAACTGTGTCCTTTGGAACTTCAAGCACCTAAAAATAGAGATTCGGGAAACGACTTCATGAGAAAATTTATGGCTCACATGAAACAACTGGATTTCCGACAGATACCACATCTCCATCCCTCCAGTGCTTCATCATACATTCCTGCCTTACTTCAAACCTGTTCCCATGTCTTTCTTCGTGTCAATCGCATTCAGAAGAGTTTGGAAGCACCTTATTCTGGCCCTTACAAGGTTCTTCAAAGGATGGATCCCTGCAACAAGATACAATTTCTTGATGGACGGACGATGTAATTTTGATTAGTCATTTGTCACACTTCCTTCGATTTCGGGTTCCCTTACCGGTGGGCAGTTCGATTTGGCAGATGGTTCCTCAATCAGATGAAGATTCGCTGACCAAAAGGTCACGTCATCTACTGACCAGCAGGAACCAGATTTAGTGTCTCGTCATAATCCAGTTAGAAAAAAGCGTTTTTATTAGTGCATTTATTTAAAAAGTGAATTATGTAAAAAAAAAGTGTATTTTCGTTTTATATTTAATAATAAGTGTTTCAAAGTGATTATATTTAAATAATATTTAGTGTAAAGATAATTATAAAAGTTGAAGAACAATGTATATAGATTGATTTCACACTCTCCCCATCCTAAAATCCCTATAAGACCGATGGGCACCGGAAGGGAGGAAATGTTTTGAAAAATGCAACTTTTGTAAAAATAATAATAATAATAATAATAATAATAATAATAATAATAATAATAATAATAATAATAATAATAATAATAATAATAATAATAATAATAATAATAAAAAAATAATAATTAAATCTTAAATAATAAAATAGTAAAATAATAAAATAACAAAAATAATAATAATAATAATAATAATAATAATAATAATAATAATAATAATAATAATAATAATAATAATAATAATAATAATAATAATAATAATAATAATAATAAAAATATCACCTGTATCTTCGTTAGTTTCCACTCCTTCCATATGGCACAACAGATGATCTCTAACTGATTTGTGAGCCTGGAGTTGTCCTTCATATAGAGCTTGTGAAGCCCATTCCATGATGGAAGCGTTCATTCGATACTGAGTTGTTAGCATGCGGGTAACGCGTTCTTCATACATACCTGTAAATTCATTTTTATTTAGTACTTTACACCATTAAGGAATGAGCTAGTTAAACATTTAGTTTTTACAATGGCAAGAGAAGCATTATCAGCTCCATATCCTCGTTTTCTATACAAGTTTCAAGAGCAATCTGCTTCATTCTTAAAGCTGGTATTGGAAATACTTTACTTTTACTCGTTTTCTTTCCTACCGTAACCTTGTATTTGCTGCAAAGATGGTTTCTTAATCCAGATGTCTAGATGAGAATAATTACGATAGCAAAGTTTACACGTTGAGATGTCATTGGATACAATATCGAAGTAATCTCAAACCCCACTGGATGAGGATACCATTGCGCAATTGCTTCAACAGTTAATCTCGATAATTGATGAAGCAATAGACAGAAGGTCATTAATGAAAACCAGAGAGAGTTGGGGATAAAACAGAACCTTGAGGAACACCACTATTTATAGATTTAAGGGATAAGCGGTGCCCGTCTGCAACAACTACAATAGAACGACTGAAAGGGAAATCAGAGAGATGGATAAATACAGAAGGAGGGGAGTTTAGAAATCGAAGCTTTGTGCCAGATACTATTGATATGTTTTCGAAATGCTAGGGGGAAGAGGACCAGGAATCAGCAATAATCTTTGGAAGAGACCCTGCGTCTAGAAAACCTCTCAAAAAATTTTGACATGATGAAATAGTCCCCATGCAATCAAATATTAGAAAATCTATTACAAACGTCCCTGAGTTTATAATCAACTTGGTGATAGAACCAACTCTATCTTATTTTGACCCGCTCATACATACTCACACTTAGTTTGATTTAGACTTGGGCCTGGAGAACCTATACAAATTAGTCTCTCTGGGCATTAATGAAGAGCGGTACCAAAGTTCTATAAAGAACTTTTTATTAAAAAGGTTCACGAAGGGATTTAGTTTCGTGATGGAAAATATCATGTAGAACTTCCGTGGTTTCAGAATATTCAAGAGCAGGTCCCGTCTAATCACCACATTGCTCTTGCAACCATGCAAAGAGTCCAGGAGAAACTTACTGCTCAAGAATTAGTAGAAAGGTATCGGGACATATTCAGAGATTATAAAAAAAAAGGCATTGTTGAGTCTGTGAAAGTAGAGTTAAAAGTTTTAAAAAATTCATCTGGATTCCTTACAGAACAGTTTTAAAACAAGCTCTACAGATTACGACAAAAATTAGACCTGTATTTAGCTGTAGTTCGAAGATAGAAGATAGTCAGTCTTTGAACCAGGCTTCTTATCCAGGAGAGGACTTAATCGCCTCCCTTTTCAAATTATTAATCACTTTCAGAACGAACAAGTACATTGTCTTGTCTGATATATCTAAGGCATTTCTTCAAATCCTAATAAAACTAGAAGAGGACCGAAATCGGTTCTGTTTTTTTTTTTGGGGGGGGGGAGGAAGATGGTAAGTTAATCATATCGCTACTCCGTTATAATCTTTGGCTTAGCGGTCAGTGCATACATATTGGGCGCTGTGATTCAGCATCATTCCAAAAAGTACCCACCTGATCTCGGTACCTCTCTCCTTCAAAATAATCTTTACCTTGACAATTTTATATATTCTTCCTCATCTGTTGAGGAACTGAAAGATATTTATCAAAAGGCCACTTCACGCATGAGCAAAGGAGGTTTCAACTTGTGTTCATAGAACACTATGAATTTTTATATATATATATATATATATATATATATATATATATATACTTTTATATATATATATATATATATATATATATATATATATATATATATATATATATATTCTTTATATATATATATATATATATATATATATATATATATATATATATATACCTATATATATATACCTATATATATATATATATATATATATATATATATATATATATATATATATATATATATATATATATATATATATATATATATATATATATATATATATATATATATATATATATATATATATATATATATATATATATATATATATGTGATGGATCAGAATAATAACACAACCACCACGTATTTTGACGTACTGGTCTACCTGACCAATTGCAGCAACAATAAGTTTGTCACTGTCTTCACAACCGCAACTGCGTTTTGTCAGGAAGTTATCTTTTTATAAATATTCTCTTATGTTATCAAAACTTTCTCCCTCTCTCTTTATGATATGAAAACAAACTCCTCTAAATACTTCTCAGATAAGACAACTTACTAGTTCTGATTTTTATACTAGAATTGAATAATGTATTACCCTATTGGAATGTTGAAGAAGTACTAAAAAGTTAAGACTTTATTCGTCATATATCACTAGTAATTCCCTTTTATTGTATTAAATTTAAAAACTCTTCACCAGACCTCAAATTTCAGGCTGAAGAAGAAATTAAATCAGCTATTACAAAGCTTGGCAAATTCAGATAACTCAAAATTAAATAATTGGAAGGAAATTTTTATATTCCATTGCAACGTATCCAGATGCTCGATATAAAGTGAAATTTTTTACAACCATGTTTTGAAGGAAGTTCAGGAAAAAATAAAACAATGTAAGGAACTTTCTTCAGAATATGGAAAAGAAATCTATTAACAGACATCCTTAAAATTTAAACTGCAGGAATAAAGCAACCTTCAACATCCAAGCCAGAAACTTCACGTGGGACAGATACTTGGTAACATCAAGTAGTGATGATGATACAAAAATAGTTTAAGAAAGTGTTTTGGATGAAATAACAAAAATAATAAAAAGCAAAAGGATCAGTCCTAAAAATGATCACCTCTAATGTGGTGGAGGAGAGGGAACGAACATAGCTTCAAAGAGTTGAAGATGATGCCTAAAAGATATTTGTCATGCCCAACTAGTAGTATACCAAGCGAACAACTTTTCAACGGTGCTGGATTATTAAGACGAAGGATGATTAGCTTTTAGGAAAAAGCCCCAGTGATGCCATTCCTTATATCTAACTGACGCTAATATTCAGCTAAAAAGCACTTGAATAAGTAAAAAAGCACCTTTAGTCCAGGAATACTTTCCAGTTCACAGGGGCGGAGGATGGGGAAGCGGATGATATTGTGCATGGGTCCCGTTCCCTCACCCTGGTAACTCATTTAGAACATTGAAAGCCATTAGAAATAAAGACAGTAAAAGCAATCATGCGTACTGTCAAGCTTATTCCGGTCATCATCGCCCAACAGAGTCAACCTTCAAACAACATGTTTCAAAGCACCCCAAGGGCATGTGCAATAACTTATATACTCTACACAACTCTATATACTATATATAACTCTTATAAACAGAGGCTAAATTGCACATTAAACGACCAGAAATTTAGACATTTTTAAGGTAATAATAATAATAATAATAATAATAATAATAATAATAATAATAATAATAATAATAATAATAACAATAACAATAACAATAACAATAACAATAACAATAACAATAATAATAATAATAATAATAATAATAATAATAATAATAATAATAATAATAATAATAATAATAATAATAATAATAATAATAATAATAATAATAATAAAAATAATAATAATAATAATAATAATAATAATAATAATAATAATAATAATAATAATAATAATAATAATAATAATAATATTATTATTATTATTATTATTATTATTATTATTATTATTATTGTAGTAAACAAAGCAATGGTTAAATTTGGTTTTATTGCACAACCGCAACCGCAGTTGTTAAAAAATTTAAGAACCGCAAAAAAACTGCAACCGCAGTTGTTAAGAAATTTAAGAACCACAAAAAAAACGCAACCGCGGTTATGCAAAAAATGAGCTTGGCTCCATCACTAAATTAATATATATATATATATATATATATATATATATATATATATATATATATATATTTATATATATTTATATTTTTCTATATATAATTATAATATATATATATATATATATATATATATATATATATATATATACTTCTCTTCTTTCAACTATATATATATATATGCATATATATATATATATATATATATATATATATATATATATATAATATAACTAAGAACCAATCATAAAAACTATATATGAATATATATATATGCTCTTAGAATAGACATATACTATGTAACATAGATAAAGTGCACAAAAATTTATATATATATATATATATATATATATATATATATATATATATATATATATATATATATATATATATATATATATATATATATATATATATATATATAACTCTATATATATATATATATATATATCTAATACTGTACCTATAACTCGCTCCATTAAAGAAACCAAAAGTCCAGCTTTCGCAGCCTCTGTTGACAGAACGGTTGGAGGAAGTTGTTGATGATCTCCAGCAATTAATAATTTTGGTGCTTTCATTGCAGCCAAATAACAAGCACATTCCATTCCCTGATAATAAAATGAAGAACAGTCAGTATAGCCTACTATATATTTAGAGCTCTTACATTGATCTAATAAAAGTGTCTGTGAATGCTGGTCACTAATTTAAAACAGAAATTCCAGTATGATTTCTCCTGAAAAGTTTATCTTTAAATTTCTTGAAGATGCAAAGGTCAAATCCTTTGTATTGTGTTTTATTTAAACGAATGTGAAAATCAAAACCAAATATATACTTTGAATGAATAATTTCAAATATAAGCACATATAATTTGCATTGCTTTGTTTATTATGCATTTAGTACAGAAATATTGGTCGTTAAGTCAACAAGGGTAAAGATGATGCCTTTTCAATCGTTAATGACAATCATATAGTATTATTTTAAATACTTCTTCAAAGGTAATTTACAGGTATGAAATTTTAAAATTGAAACAAAGACATTAAATACATTTAACATAAACAATATAAATGTGGAGACTAAGGTCGGTCGTCTCACCATTATGATGGGGTACAGTACATTTCACTGGCACACAATTTCAGTAACCTTGCGCAGCGCAGTACATGGTTTTTTCTCTTGATGCGGCGCGGAAAAATGCGTTGTTAGGCCAACCTTAGTGTAGATGTGTGCATAACCCCCCCCCCAAACACACACACGCACACACACACACACACACATATATATATATATATATATATATATATATATATATATATATAAATATATACATAATATATATATATATATATATATATATATATATATATATATATATATATATATATATACCCTCTCTTTACATATATATCTTTATATATATATATGCTACTCTTATATATTTAATTTATTTCATCTTCACATGGCTTTAAATTTAGAAAATCTGGCTTCATTAATATTTAGTTATATTTATTAAACAATTTAAAGGCTTCCATGGATAAATTATTTTTATGGGGTTCGAGGCGACGGGGACGGAGGGGGACGAGGGTCTCATTAGTCCACCGGAAGGCCGAGACCCCGACTCATCTTATCTCTGCGTTTACCCTTGGGGTATTCATTAGTTAAAAAAAAAAAAAGGAACTAGCAATTTATTGTACAATATATCTATATATATATATATATATATATATATATATATATATATATATATATATATATATATATATATATATATATATATATATATATATATATTTATATTTTTTTACATATATATATATATATATATATATATATCTTCCTCTTCTTCTTCATCTACCTCTTTTCTCCCAAGACTGGGGGTAAAAAAAAGAAAAGAAAGCCCAGCCTTACCGCCCCCTCTATACCTATTAGTGAGAACTCGTGGCAGTCAGAAAATCCACCCTAGAGCTTCACGGGACCGCGACGGGCCCTCACTATGGTAAATCGTCAAGTATAGGGTTCATCCCCTGGCCCAGGTGGGCCACAACCATACCCCCTCACAAAACCCCGCCATTCTCTCCTATCATGCACCTTTCTTCTCGCCTCTGCCAAACTCACATTTCTTTCCTGCAGACATTCCTTTACTGACTCAATCCACTTTTACTTCGGTCTCCCAGCCGGTCGGTTCCCAACACACTCACCACTATACATCCGCTTAACCAACCGACTATCATTCATCCTTTCCACATGACCAAACCATCTCAACATACTTTCATTTATTCTCTCGTTTACCCTTTTCTTCACACCACACAACTCTCAAATACGTTTATTCCTCATTTTATCAATTCTTCTCACACCTAGCAAGCCCCTAAGATTGTCCATCTGAACACATTGAACTTTAGATCTATACTTCTTATTCCAGACCAGTCTCACTACTATACAATAACACAGGTAACAACATACCCTCATGCAAGACCATAGCGTACTCCAGACTCAGTCCTTTTACATTCACCAACGATTTAATTGCACCAGCCACCTTCCTGCCATTCACAACTTTCCTACTACACTCTGCATCATCCGTTCCCTTCTCATCCAACATATACCCTAAATATTTAAACTCAGAAGCTTGTTCCATCTGCTCACTATCTAAAATAACTTCACACCGAGGTCTGTCCTCACTCACCACCATAACCTTACTCTTATCTACGTTTACTTTCAAACTCCTCCTTTTACACAACCTGCCAAATCTCTGCCAAAATCACACTGAGGACTGTCCTCACTCACAACCATAACCTTACGCTTATCTACGTTTACTTTCAAACCCCTCCTTTTACACACCCTGCCAAATCTCTCTACCAATCCTCTCAAACTCTCTTCAGATTCACCACACAAAACCAAATCATTCACATATAATATGTAGGGCACCCTCCATTCACATCCATTCTCCATCATTCTAACACCATTTCCTGCCACACCCATCTTTAATTCTTTCATAACCCCATCCACATACAAATTGAATAACCAAGGGGACATAACACATCCCTGTCTCACTCCGCTATTAATGTTAAACCAATCACTTTTGACACTATTTATTCTTACACACGCTTAACTATCGTCATACATACTTTTGATTCCATTCAGAAGCCTACCACCAACACCATATATTACTAACACCTGCCATAAAGCTTCCCTATTAATCCTATCATACGCCTGTTGCAAATCCATAAAACCTAAATACAATTTATTCTTCTTCTCCCTCATTTTCTCAGTCATTTGTTTCAATGTAAAGATTTGATCCACACATCTTCTACCACTCCTAAACGCACCTTGTTCTTCACCAATCAGTCCTTTAGTCACTCGACGCACTCTTTCGACCAAAATACCAGCAAATATCTTCCCTACAACACTCAATAAACTAATTCCCCTATAATAATTTCTGTTGTTCCCCTTATCTCCCAGTACCCTTATATAAGGGTACTATCACTGCTTTCCTTCAATCCCTCGAAACTATACCCTCCATAAACGCTTTATTACACAACTTCCAAATCCAATCAATCACCATCTCGCTTCCGTTCTTGATCATTTCACCAGTAATTTCATCTATACCTGCAGATTTACCATTCTTCAACTTTCTCACTCTACCCATTACCTCATCCTTACTAATGACCTCATCCCCAAAATACCTATTCCTTCTTGCACCATCAAACCCACACACATTCACTATCACCTCTTCATTACTGTTAATAATATACAGATTCTCGAAGTGTTCTTTCCACACTCCCCTCACATCCATTTCATCAGTTACAAAAGCACCATCCCTATTTATTATTCTAAGCAGGTTCCCCTTATTCTCATTCTTAACCTTTCGCGCTTCCTTCCAGAAGAGTTTCCTATTCCCTTCTAAGACCCCATTCATCCTCCTTCCAAACTGTTCATTTACATCTTCTTTTCTCCTACGTATGCACCTTTTAGTATTTCTTTTTTCCTCTTTATATACTTCCAAAACATCTTTCTTTTGAAACTTCATCATTGGCCTTTAGTACATTCAACCACGCTTCTTTTTTACTTTTAACCGCTTGCATCACCTCTTCATTCCATAACTGACACTGTTAACATTTTTTACTTCCTACTTTTAGCACATCCACATATTTCCTTTGCACTGCTAACAACTGCTTCCTTCATTTGCTCCCAGATTTGTTCAGTTTCAACTTATTCACATTCAACTGATTTACTTGCAAGTGCTCTTAGATACTTATCCTTATTACCTTGTTCACTTAACTCCTCACTCTTAATTCTACCCACTTCTCTCCGTATCAAATTCCCTTCCATCCAAGTACCCACCAATTTAATTTTACAAAGAACAATATAATGATCCGATAATCCCATTCCTAATCCTCTCCCTGATTTAACATCCAACACATATTTCAACATTTTCTTTTTCACCAACACAAAATCAATCATACTTTTCACTTCGGAACCATCTCTACCTACGCCAACTCTAGTATACTTATGGATACTCTAGTGTTTAAAGAAAATATTACTTACACACATACCTCTCTCCTCACAGAAGTCAATCACCTTCCTACGATTCTCATTTTCTCCTGACACCCAAAAACCACCTGTTATACCATCTCATTTCTGATCACCTATCCAACCATTTAGCTCTCCCCACACAGTCAATCTGAAGCTCCTACTCACCCCATACAAAACATCATTCAGATTATCCCAGAAAATCGCACTCTCTTCAACATTTCCCTCAGATGGACCATACGTCACAACCACGCATACCTTGACCTTTTTAAACTTAAATATAACCATTAGAATTCTAGTACTCACACACACAAAGTCTACCATAGCTCTATACCACAAGTCACTCATCAAAATTGCAACTCCTCCTCTCCCCCTCTCATTCCTTTTCACACCAGCACACACACACATTTCACACCACACCACTCATTTTCACAGTTTCCTTTCATCTTTGTTTCAGTCACAGCGAGCAAATCAAATTTGCCCTTTCTAAATACATCCATTACCTCTCTCCTCAACATTTTTTCCTCTGACATTCCATGCACCCATACGATTCATACAATTTCGCCGAAAATTAAAAGGCCGTTTACGGCGATCACGATCATCTCCGAGGACTGCATCAGCATTCCTAGCAAGAGATAGGAGGTAGTGGGCAGCCAACCCAACTACCACCGTCCTTTAGTCGCCTTCTACGACACGCAGGACATACGATGTGGGCAATTCTTTCTCTCCCACACATAGAGATATAAGTAGTAGGGATGTCTGTAAGATGTTGTCTAGAAGAGGGGTGAGGACGTTAAGTATGTGTATATGATATGTGGATAAATGGTGGTCAA
>JABUQX010070278.1:80000-86627 GCA_015478945.1 Trachelipus rathkii | reverse complement strand
ATTGCATGCAGAACTAAGAAGCTCCCCCTTTTCCTCTCTTTCTTTTTTTTTTTTGTTTCTTTATTATTATTATCTGTATATATATTTTTTTTTTTTTTTTTTTTTTTTTTTTTTTTTTTTTTTTTTTTTTTTTTCTTATTTTTTTCTTGGGTTTCAGCGTCCCTATCGGTTATGTTATGAAAGATTCTTACATTTCTTAAATTTTCTACTGCCTCTTTCCCTTGCTTTAAAATATAAACGTTATTCTTTTTTATCCGTAGCACCCTGAAAGGTCCCGAGTATCTCTCTGACAGTTTCCCTACATTATACTGTTGATTTCTTATTAACACGGCCTTTGCCTTGTAAGATCTTTCGAACAAATATAGTTTTAATTTTTATATAACCTGTGGTGCCAAAGGCCTACGCATTAAAGCCACTAATTTCTTCAAATAGGCACTTTGACTGACCGTGGCACTGAGTGCCTCCTTCTGCAACAAGCTTCCTGGCACTGATAGATTTTGGCCGAACATAAGCACACTGGGGGTGACCCCTTGGTCATTTAGAGGGCTAATTCTCAAACAGTACAGAGCCCAAGGCAAAATTTCAGGCCATTTTAATCCTTCATTCTCTTCATCATTAATCATACACCTTAGTGTCACTATGAGGGCTTGGTTCAATTTTTCTGCCAGTCCGTTCGAACGAGGGGAATTAGGCGTTGTGATAATATTATCTATGTTGAGTAGGTTACACACGTCATTAAATAATTTGGCAGTGAACTGGCTTCCCCGGTCCGAGATGAGCCTTTTTATAGAGCCACAGAACGGAAAAATTTCGCCCACTAACACATTCAACACCGAGTCGACCGTCGCCTGCCTAAGAGGGTAGGCGAAGGGATACTTACTAAATCTGTCGATAAAAACAAGCAGATAATTAAACCCCAGTAGGGTAACTTACACAAATCCACATGGAGGGTGTCAAACTTTTCCGTGACTTCCTTAAACCTGCCGAATTCTGGAGATATCCTTCTAACGCTTTTATTTTTTTGACAGACATCACAACTCTGTATAAATTTCTTTACTCTACTATGCATGAATCTGAAGGCAAAATCCGCTTTCAGAATAGTCAAGGTCCGTTTAATTCCCAAGTGATTTGTATTATGTATTTTTCCTATGACATCATCCACCAGATTTTCCGGTACCAATATTCTAGCTGTGCCTGTGGAGATGTCAACCGCCAAGGACAGCTCCTCGCCCCGATGGATGAACTCCTTGTAACAGGCCTTCAACCCACTAGTTTTCAGCCCCTTTATTAGGTCTCTTATATAACCATCAGTCTCCTGTTCTATAGCTATCTCTTTGAAATCTACCCCATCCTGAATTTTCTTCATCATTCCATTTAACCCTTTTTTACTGTAAGTTATAGCATTTATTACAAAATCATCAAAGTCATTATCATCACCAGCTTCGCTACTACTATCATTGTTACCATTATTATTACTACTACTACTACTACCGCCATTATTACCACTATTACCATCATTATTACTACTACTACTACTACTACTACTACCGCCATTATTACCACTATTACCATCATTATTACTACTACTACTACTACTACTACTACTACTACTACTACTACTACTACTACTACTACCACCAATTGCTTTCAATATATTATTATTATTATTATTATTATTATTATTATTATTATTATTATTATTGTTTTTATTATTATTATTCTCATTATTATTCGCTTTTGTTATTATTTTTATTATTATTATTATTATTATTATTATTATTATTATTTTTATTATTATTATTATTATTATTATTATTATTATTATTATTATTATTGTTTTTATTATTATTATTCTCATTATTATTACCGCTTTTGTTATTATTTTTATTATTATTATTATTATTATTATTATTATTATTATTTTTTTATTATTATTATATCATTAAGGTCTTAACATCAAAGGCTCAACCCTTCAATTCACGGAATTACTGAGGAATTTACCATTCTTTAAACTTAATGGGCAAACAAGCCAGGTGGTTTCTTTTGGCCACGCCCACTCCCCATTTTCTATACAAGCCAGTTGCAATTGCAACTCCCCAGCCTCTATGATTTTATCTCTTTCGTTAGCCAATTCTGTTAAAATTATCGCCAATTTATTTTTAGCCTTAGAGACCAATTTAAATTCAACGTCAAAATTTGCAATGGCATTCAATAAATTTACCTCTCGAATATTATGAATTTTTTCAGCACTCTTTTTCATATAAGCTGTGATTAACCCACTGTTGCTAGTACAGACAGTGATTCTCTTATTGGCAATTAAGTAAGCATATTTTTGTAAACTGTTTTTGACGCATAAGAGCTCCTTAACCAGCTGTGGTAGGGCCACTTCTGCCTCGGTGAGTATGGTACTATAAAGCGCGAAAATCTTTGTTTGATTATCTTCTTCTCCCATCAGTGCACTAGCTATAGTGAGTTCGCTTACCTTCGTGTATACTAGTAACTCAGTTCCTTCATCAGGGAATGACAATAGGGTGGCACTCACCATTGCTGCTTTAGCTTCTAGAAACGCTCGCTCGGCTTCTACTTCCCAGGAAATCCTTTTATTGGAGGCGGGTTTTCCTTTCAACATTTTCGTTAGGGGTTGCAACAATTGAGCCGCCCCTACTATATTGATTCGGCAGAAGTTATATAGACCGAGGAAAGCCCTAAGTTGTTTGATAGTTGTTGGCCTTGCAACATTCACCACTGCATCGATTTTCTCCTTACTAGGCTTAACCCCCTTCTCGCTAACATTGAAACCTAGAAAGTCCGTTTCTTCGACTGCAAGTACACATTTTTCTGGGTTCAGATAAATTTTCATATACTTCAATCTCTCCAAAACCTTCTCCAACATTGCAACATGCTCTTCAAGAGTCGAACTGGCGATTAAGATGTCATCTAAATAAACAAAAACGTTCCTTAAATCTCCAAACAAGATTGACATAAAGCGCTGGAAGGCACTAGAAGAACACTTATGTCCTTGTATTAAATAGTTAAAACTGTAATTACCAAATGGACAAGTAATAGTGAAATATTTCTTTGTTTCCTCGCTGACTGGCACGTTATAGTAAGCTTGCCGAACGTCTAGCCTTGTTAATAACTTGCAATGTTGCAATTGCAATATAATATCCTTAATCTTGGGTAGGGTAAAATTGTCAGAGGTTGATCTTTGGTTTAATAACCTCAGATCAACGACCAAACGAACCCTTCCGTCCGACTTTGGCAAAAAGCTAGTTGGAAAACCCCAATTGCTTCTCCCCCTCGAAATGACCCCCGCGTCCAATAATTTATTGATTTCCTCCCTTGCTTTCTCAAAAAGATGTGGAGCTATGGTTCTACTCCTCAATTGTATCGGCGATCCATTAACAGTCACATGGTATGGGTAGTTTGCCGCTAACTCGCATAAAATTTCCTCCTTCAAAGGACATTCTTCTTTCTCCTCCCCCCCCCCCCACCCCCCCCCCCCCCTTCCACCAGAACAATCCTCACACCCCCCTCCCCCCTCCCCTATAGTTTCATTACTATCAAGTCGTGACTGAGCGACGAAGTTGTTCTCACAGCTGTCAAAATAAGCCCCGCCCCCTTTTCTCCGGTACTTTGTACAAATAAAGCGCCATCTTTTGAGCTGATCATTCTTTAAATCTAAATTAGGTGCTTTATAAGGATTTAAGAATAAGACTTGGTACTTCCTAATTAAATTATTAACTAATTCGTATTCGCAAAGCGGTATATTTAAAGAGACAGCGGCCAGAGGGAAGATAGAATTTCGAACATGTTCCGAAAAATCAAAAGCCTCATTACTAAGAGAAATACTACGTTTCGTGCTGGGATCTAATAAAAAATGGCACCTAAAGTCAACAATGAACCCGTGTTTTTTGAGAAACGGCATGCCAAGGACATTGAATTTAATATCTGAAGCGTATGCATGCAAGTCATAAGGTCTGCCCAACCCCAAGTCAACTTTAGTCATTATTTTTTTATAAATATGGATACAGCCTCCGTTCGCGGCCCTGGCACTCCCAATCGGGGCCTCCTCCTTATCCGATTCAGTAGCAATTAAAAGGTCGAGGCAACTCCCACAGTCTAGTAAATAAGTCTCATTGTTAGTTGCGTCCGAAATATAATACAATTTATCAAAAACTACTTCTTTAACAGCAGCAACGATTTTAGTTGAGTTGCCAGAAACTTCCACCACAGCATTATCAGACAAGTCACATGCATTATTTCTTAAAATTAATGATCCCTCATGCTTATCGGAAGAAGAAGAACCTCCTTCATCTCTAAAACTAATACAATTCATTTTCAGAAAGGGAATTTCGCCCCTTTCATTAATTACAAATTCATTTTTATCATTATTTTTATCAATAAGTATAGATTCACAAGTCAGAATCGCCTCCATTCCCGCCTTCTCCCCAGTGACTGGGGCAGGGGGATAGGTTGACTCCGTCGGTGGAGGCAGCGACTCATTCACAAAGCTATTGTTTTCAAAAGTCACAGCGTTATTATTTTCAATACAATTATAAGAATTTACAAAACCGTTATTGCCATCACTACGACTATCATTCCTAGTTCTACAATCATTATTATTATTATTGCTATTATTGTTATTAACCTCATCATGCGTTGAGTTACAATTTAAAATTGAAGATGACTCTACTCCTACTGACTCAGCGACAAGCGACTTCTGTGGGGGAGGGGGTGAATCACTAGGAATCCCCCCCTGCCCTTGATCATCCTTACAAGTGATATTTCTACTCCATTTAAATCTATTAATATAATTAACATTTCCATCATACCCACGATTAATATAATTACAATTATTACTAAAATACCTATTACTATTATGGCCATTAAGATTAGCATGCTCATTATTATTATAGAAATTATTATAACCGACACGTGCATTATTATTATAATTATTATTGTTACAATTAATATTTTCGTTACCATAGCAATTATTATTATAAAAATCGTCAATACTATGGTTACTGTAATTTCTATTATTATAATTACGACTATAAATTCTACTGTTATTATGATTATCGTTATAATAACGTCTTCTACTATAGTTAAAATTAATATTTCCCCGCCCAAAATTTGATTTATTCATACAAAAGTTACAGGGTAAACAATCACAAAGGTCTCTACTCACAAAAGCGTCGTTCCCCCTATTCACCCTCATCTGGCCCGGGAGTCGCCTCACGGACCAGCCTTTCCATTTTTTGAAATGTTGACGTTCTGTTGTGGGGGTGGAGGAGTTGCCGGGGGTTGCGATATCAAGGTGTACATTGGGCAATATCGACCCTCACATCGAAATGAACGGTGCAAAAATTTCCTATGGAACCTACAAAGGCCTTCTGTACTAGGCCCAGCTGCAACGTTGTTATAAGTTGATCGGTTGAAATTTCTTCCTCTTGAATTTTGATCATTATTGGGGGTGGGGGAGTTCTTCGCATTCTGACACATTGTCTTAGCGAGCTCTATGACGCTCTTGGCTAGTGATCTCATTTCTTCAGCTGACTTTTCATGAGAGATTATCAGTCGACTTATCTCCCTCTCTTGTGCTGAAGTCTCTCTGTTGGGGGGCTTGGTGACTTTCTCTTCTGCTGGTCGTACGGCGTTCACAGATTGCCATTCGTTTCTCCCCCCCGCGGGGGATTGGCGAGCTCCGTTTTGGGAAAAATTTGTTAAAGATGTCGTCGGCAATTTCAATTAATTCCTCAAAATCATGGTTCTTCTCTGTAGTCATGAGGGAGATCTGTAATTGCTGAGGCAATTGTAAGAGAAAGAGTTCTCTAATGAATCTGGCATCGTTATCCGTTATTGAATCGAAAGTGGATAATCCGAGCATTTCTTTTATTCTCACTGCATAATCGGATGGGAGCTCTCCCTCCCTCATCCCTGATCGAAAGACTTCTTCTATCTGCATTCTTAGCGATGGTGCATAGAGTTTCTCTATTACTTTTAGTATAACAATCATCTTTTAAGGGAAGTTTCAACGAATTTGTAATCTTGCTTGGTAATTTTGATGCCAAAAGTCTTACTCTCTCCTTTTGATCGATGATTTCATTAAGGTTAAAGATCATTGTTGTCTGCCGAATCCACTCTAAGGCCTCAAATTCGTTGAAAGGGGGAATAGCATTGAGGGGGAGATTCTTTTTTCTTCCTTTTCTCCCTAAGAGAGTGGGGGAAGGGTGACTCTTCACCAAGTTTGCTGCTTCATGCTCTCCTTGGATTCCGCTTTCCGACTCTGTCTCGTATAGTGACGAGTCACCTTCTTCATTTACCCCCTCGACAGGAGGGGCTACTTCTGGGGGAGTGTGATGGGGTCTTGACGATTGAGACCGAGTCACGATAGCTACGTTGCTTCTCTTCGTTTGAACTCTGAGCGACTTTCTTTTTAAACTCGGCATTCTTAACGGTTTTTTTTTTTTTTTTTTTTTTGTTTAGGGGAAGGTTTTAGGCCTATTGTGATAGGGTTTCTTATTTCACTGTTTTCGTTAAAAAAAACCGTTTTTTTTTTTGTTAGGGTGAGAAAAATGCTTTGATTTCTCACTTTTTTTCACTTCACTGTCTTAATTAGGCACT
>JABUQX010070278.1:30000-37500 GCA_015478945.1 Trachelipus rathkii | reverse complement strand
TATATTTATATAAATTATAATATATATATAGATATAATATTATATATATATATATATATATATAATATATATACATTAATATAATTATTATATTATATTAATATATATATAAATAATACTATATATATATAATATATATAAATATATATATATATATATATAATAAATACTGAGTAGCAATAAATTATGTTTTTTGAGGGAATCTTTTATATTGGTTAATTCTCATGACTAACTATTTAAAATATTTCAAGCTACTTCATTATTTTCTTTATTAATTCTATATGAATATTAAATTTATATTTTATTCTTCAATAATATTTTTTGTTAAGTGAGGATTATTTATAGGTATATAGGAAAACATTTTTATTATAAAACACTAAGAAAAAAATAATTATACTCTAAAAACTCACTAATATAATCCCCAACGCTTGGGCACGTTAGTCATTTTTAATGTGTTAAGAGATTAGATGTCTATTCGCCCCTTTTCCTTCCATTTGGCATAATCAATATTTATTATTAATAATCATTTATTATTACAACATTAGCAAAAAAATAAGAGAATATTATCTAACATTATCAATTTGCAAAAAAAAGGTTCTAAAAGTCAACTCTCCCTGGAGCACATCAAGTCCCTCTGAGTTTATAATATTAATAAATATATATATATATATTTATAATATAATATTAATATAATATAAATATAAATAATATAAATATGCCCTAATAAAATAAATATAATAGATAATATAAATAAATATAACGGATAGAAAATAATATAAATAAAAAATCAAGTATTGCTCACAAACTAACAAACCCCTGCCAAACGTAAGAAAAATAATTATTGTTGTCAAACTAAATTATTATATTTATCAAACTATTACTTATATTAAATTACTACCACCACTTACTGGTTTGTAATAGATATAATTTTCGCTTCTACACACCAAAAAAATTAAAATATATTAAAATTCACGCATTATACGAAATTTGAAAATGCCTAACACTACCAACAACGTTGACCCACCACTTTTACATAAAATGTATAATTATATCTGTCACGATTCTTTTAACTCTATTGCAACCAGGCTGCGGACTGGCAAATTTTCCAGGGCTCCGACTCCGCCCAGCATTTAACAATACCGGCTCCGACTCCGCTCAAGCATTTTAAAATTACCGGCTCCGACCCGCTCCGACTTCAGCATTTTAAAAATTACCCCGCCCGACTCCGCTCCGCATTTTAAAAATGTCGGGCTCCGACCCGGCCCGGCTCCACCCCAGTTATAACTTCCTTCTCCATTTACGGTATAAAATCAGAATCCATACAAGAATTCGAGTATGATGAAATTAAAGTGGGCTTGGTTAAGACATCTTTATTAGCTTAGATTAATTTTAAAACTTAGAAAAGTATTTAAAAAAATAAGGAATTTTAGAAAGTACAGAAAAGAAAATCATACTTCTTCCTAAATTCAATATAATTCGCCTTAACGTAGCATAGTAATATAATCTTTATTATTTTCCTAAAAAAAAAAAATCATATTTTAGATCATCCTAAAGTTAATCAAAATAGAATCCGCTAAATATGAGCCTGAACCATATATATAACATAATTTTATTCAAATACAGATTTATATATATATTAATAAATATATAATATATACAATATATATATAATAAAATTATATAATAAATATAATAATATATATATAATATATATATATATATATATTATAATTACTATATAAATATAATAGTATATAATAATACTATTATTATATAATATATACAGTTCACACTGAAATTTGAATTTGATTCCCTGACTTCTCGACCTTCCCTAACCCAAATTCCCAAATTTTCCCCGACCAGGCGTTTCTTATTTGGCTAAAAATAATTATCATTTAGTGGCAGCCTATTACTCAGTTCAACATAAATTAATGAAAAAATTACTTTAAAAACTGTTCATCATCATGGATTAATGTTAAAAAAAATATTTATGTGTTAAGAATCTCAGCCCTGAACCTTCTCATAGCCCGCCCAAGCACCTCCCTGTATATACAAAACACCCAGATTTCAACTTCTATATCAACCAAATAATATATATATTAAACATATTATTTCACATTATGACTAATACTAACCCACTTATCACCAAAACGTTCTAATACTGATATGCTTCAACTATTATATATCTCCTCTCCTATAATAACGCCCTCAATTTCATTTATTCTTACATCATTTCTCATTTCTCCTGTCAAAGCTTTAAGATTGCTATAGTTCTGTACGAAGTCACTACATTCTACATGTAATTTCTTTTTTCAAACAGTTTAGCCAATCTGTGGTCGTTTTGACTCTTCGATATCTCATGTTCCAAGCACCTTGTGAAATAGTAACATATATGATTAAACTATGAAACTTCAACTTATGCATCACTTCTTGAGAAATCAGACATTCTCAGACTCTCCACTAAAATTCAATTTATAGAAAACCCCTCCTTCCACGTCGCATTCCATGCAAAAGAATCATCCAACTTATAAGTTGCCACAACCACATAACACTATCCCATACTATAGAAGAAAAAAAACTAATCAAATCCCTAGAAAGACAATCATCATCCAAAAATATATGTGAAATTTTCATACAAGGTTGATAAATGAGCTTCACGCAAGAGTAGTATGTGCTTGCTTCTAAGAAATATAGAGCAGCCATATTAATCACATATTTACATTCAGTCGCCCCATTTTAAAATTTAAGCTACCGCACTACTGAAAACTAACTTTAAATGTCCCTATATCGCACAACAGTGTAAAGACATTGTATCATTTCCACCACCTTAATGCCCATACTATTCAATCCTGTAACACATCTGTAATGGCAAAAAGAGAAACTGATATAAACTGATTTTGGTGGTTATTAATAGAAACATCAGTCATACAAGCGGTGAGGTCATGATTAGAATGAGAATGCATAATTTCTATGCATCACACTCACTAATATTGTAGTTATAAAACGTAAACCGAAAATTTTCAATGATGGGTTGCCTGCTAGTTTGATTTAAATTCAAATGGGAGTGCCATTCTTGAATGGGGTGAAACTCGTTGGCGCCCCATGAAATAGATCAAATTCTTTTCATACTATACAGTATGCCTGAGACTATCAGTCCTTACCAACCATCCTGATAAACTTGGTCTCGTACGTCCAACCCACTGTCGTTAAAGTTAGTTTTTTGTTTGAAATCATTTTTAAATAAATAATAAATACCTTAACTGCACAAAAATCCAAAAAAGCACTTCTCAAACCTCAAAAAAAAAAAAAAAAACACCTTAAAAAGTATAAATCCTTAAAAGAAAAAGATATAAAATTAATCATAATCAACAGTCTAAAAACACATCCAACACAACACCTTGCAATCAAAAGATGAATTTGAAACAACCTCAGAACATAATAGAAGAATAGTAGAATATGAACCTAAAAATAAGAAAAACAGGATAAAGATATTTAGAATCATTCCTCTGCCACCTTTCATCTCACTTACAAACACATCTCTATCCACAAACTATACATAAGGAAAAAAAAATATATAAAAAATATGCACTTGGCCATGTATCATTCTCAATGTTGAAATTTTAAATTTCCCTACTTTTTTGAATTCAGGAATTCCCTTGACTTATCCAGTCTTAAAAGTTTCCCGGACTTCCCTGACCACTTTTTTTTCCCTACTTCCCTACCTTCCCGACTCTCCAGAAATGTGACCCTTAATATTTTTTTTATAAATAGATTATATATATATATATATATATATATATTATATATATACTAATATAAATATATATACAGTATCAAAACCTCTGCGACAAATCTGAGCTGATAGACAAACGATAAAGACAGATTGTTAAATAGCTATGTATACGCTTCGTTCAAAGTTACGTATGATGTAAGTAAAACCATCTGATAGGTTTGACGCGTCACTTCGTAACGGAGATTTTGTATCTAATGTAGTATGTGGCGTGTACATCTGGGTGTAACTCAAACTCCAAGTCCTTTTACTTTCTTAGGTGGTGATCAAGTCTTTCTCTTGCAAACCCAACCACAGGACTACTGATATTAACCATTTCAGGGCAATGTGGCTTTAGTCGACGGTCTTGGCGAACTCTCTCAAAGCACCTCTTCTTCAACGCAGGAGTCCTCGTATTACGCTAACACACATTCATCTCAAACAAATCCCATATCTCAAACCCTATGAACGGAGCAAACACTTTTGGGGTCTGTGTGGAAAACTTCCGTACATGAGTCGCTCATCCATCCATTTCCGTTCCCGCACCCGAACACATATCATTCGTTAACTCAGGAAGAGTGTAGTATCCCATTCGTAAACAGGCCTACATCTATTGAATCAACGATGGAATTGGCAAAGAGAAGATTGCCCACTGTTTCCAAAACGGAACGTATCCACACAGTACGCACCCACAAACACATTAAAATTGAGTAACCTACATCGTCGGTAACCTACATGCGACGCGTCACACAACATAAAACTAGTGTACCTTACATCATTCCGTAACTTTGAAACGAAGCTCACAACATAGGCTATTACATAAATGTTCATATCTTTTTCTATCAACCATCCAGGTTTCGCTGAGTTATATGATCACCCCCAATATATAGATAATATTATAATATATATAATAATTATATATATAAATATATATAATATAATATATATATAATATAATATATATAATATATATATATATATAAAATTATATATATTATATACTATATATAATATATATAAGTATAATATTATAATATATATATAAATATATAATATTATATATATAATATAATATATATAATATATATAATATATATATATATTAATATAATAATAATAATATAATCACTTCTTCCTAATTAAAACTTTATCATTTATCCCTCACCTTATTTTGAATATATTTTGAAATTGTTTTTATAAAAAAACCATCCAATACAATCCTCCTACGATGTTCCTTAGATCATATTTATTATTTTTAAACAAAAATAACGCTGCTTACAACATCACTTGAATAGGAGCAAACTAATTGTGGCAAGCGGCATCTTGCAAATATTTTTAGATAGCAATAACTCGACTTTAACTGTAAACTTTGATTTCTGGTCGATTTTCATATTCCATCTAATGTACTTATGGAATTCTACCTTTGATTTTTCGTAGAAAAAAAAAAAAAAAAAAAAAAAAAACGATATTTGTTGTGAACCTTGACTTTACTAGTAGTTTTCCTGTTTAGTGTTGATTCTATTTTGTCGTTGCTCCAATTTTTCCCATATCGGCAAATTACTTCTCATCTTCATCTACAAATCTACAAGGGAGATTCTGAAACTCTTTAAACTTCTGACTTCCAGCCCAGATTCTGTCGATAGCGTATTCATTTAAGTCCTATCGCAAAAACCACTCCAGCTTTAAAAATATTAGTCTCAGGTACTGGGAAACATTCTAAACAATGATGCGACAAAACTTATTTATTTCGTAACATTCTTCCGCTTTCATGAATTTTTGAGAAATTTGACCAAAATCCTTTCTATAAAAAAATTTTCTGGCATCAATCTCTGATGATATTTTTTTTGAAATAGCTTTTTAATATTGGTGCTTTTTCCCACTGACTGTCGGAGAGAGAAATTCAGAAGTACCCCACATCCATACTACACTATAATCTTTAATGCAAAGTCTGTAAAGACTAAACATTGTACTTCCCCATCTGTCTCTTGACCTAAGATTGCACTTGGGCAGCTTTTAGAACTTCCATTAATTTGGGGTTACGTGCTGCTTTGCTATTTGTCTCACCCTGCTATAGATTTCCTATGAGTATTTGTAGACCATCACCACTGCTAAACTGAAGTAGAAACCCACATTCATAGTGGTCAATGTAACGTTATCGAACATAGTTTCATATTTTATCAAGTTCATTCTGAAACATTACTTCTTCGTTTGACATTCAATAAAATCAGTATCACATGTACCCAGGCCTATTCCACACCCTCATGGTCCGTATTAATTTTTCAATCTACTGATCATGTTTAAGCTATCCAAACTAAGCTAATTGCTGTCGCATGTGATTCCTTCAGACCATCTAACAAATTCTTTGAATATATTCCGAGCTCAAAGCTTTTTTTTCTTACTGCTAACGTTTTAGAAATTTTTATCTTCTCCACATATATAAAATATATTGACCAAATAATTTAGCTTTCATCGTAAGTAACCATTTTAAATCACAAAACCTGCTTCATATTATCCCGGTTGTCCCGGTTTATTTTTTCTCTAAACATTACAAATTTTTTCCAGTCTAAAGAGACTCCAGTTCTAACCAATGTCTCCCCACACATGGGCTTTAAAATCCTATCATGCAAAGCAAAAAACTAATTCACTATCTTTAAAACCATGAAATCAATGTATTTTGAATTGTCACTAACATAGACAACAAGTTATGTCAACTGAAAAAGTTTCCACTTTATCTGAGTTTATGAAATTAAATTATCCTGATACCTTAGCTCACCTGTCTTTTAACCAATTGCACAATTCTGGGAGATAAGGCTTTTAAATGTCTCATAATTTAAAGGGATCAATAATTATGTGACCCATGAGTAAACTGTATTAGTACTCTTTGTGCAATCGAACTGGACTGTTCCCCTATCAACTATTTAACATTAATAGTGACAAATGAAAGTATTTTATTATTGGAGTAAGTAATATATTCAAACACGATTTTGGTTTAGTTTACACAATATTTTTCTAACGATAATAAACAATAATTAAGTAAAGTTATCTATAGAAGTACTGAAACCTTTTTTATTACTGAATAATAAAATACATAATAAATTCTGGAAAAAAGAGAATATAAATTATATATATATAATATATATATATATATATATCTTATATAAATATAATATATATATATAATACTATATTATATATAGAAATATAATATAACTATATATAATTATATATAACCCCAAAAAAAAAAAAACCCCTTGTAGTAATAAATTAATTAATTACTAATTTTGATTTGCCGAGCCGGAACACCTCCTTTTTGCGCTCCGACCTCGGATCCGTCCAGGTCCCCTAAAAAATTTCGCCTCCTGACTCCGCTCCATATCCCCAAAATTTCGCTTCCGCCTCCGGCTCCACCCTCCAAAAAATTGACTCCGCTCCACCCAAAAACCTTGCGCTCCGCCGCCCCCTCCCCTCCGCAGTCCTATTGGTAAATCTGACGACAATCTTATGACTGTTAATTTTAAAACTTTCTCTCTACTTAAAAATCAAATTTTGTACATTAATAAAAGAAAATAAAGCTTGATAATTCGTTAATGCACAATACACAAGAAGTCAATTACATTGTATTTTATAACCAGTTTAAACCAGTAAAAATAAACAACCAAAAATTTAGACAAACAAATCAAAATAAAAAAATATTCCATAATAATAAAAATCAATAATTTTTCAAAAATTGT
>JABUQX010070278.1:0-25000 GCA_015478945.1 Trachelipus rathkii | reverse complement strand
GCGGATGCGGATGTTACCTGCATCACTAATATATATATATATATATATATATATATATATATATATATATATATATATATATATATATATATATATATATATATATATATATATATAGTTATCATTATCTATTATATATATATATATATATATATATATATATATATATATATATATATATATATATATATATATATACCTTATAGAGTATGTGAATCCACTTTTCTTTTTTTTCTTTTTTATTTAAATTTTTTTTATTATAAGTAAAAGTAAATTTTAATGGGAATAAACAAGATCAAATAATTTTACATACCAAAAAAAGGTATTATTTAATAAAATCGTACATTTTTAAGCATCGCTCGTTTGGGAGTTACGGAGAGAACTGGAAAACTCTGTAATATTTTCTGAAATGCATAAATCTTATTTAGTAAAACTTTCAAACAAGGCAAAAAAGTTACAGCAAAGTAGATCCATCTAGTTTAGGTAAAGGTTTACTGCATCGTCGATCCATATAGGTTATGTATATGTTTACTGCAACGTCGATCTATATAGGTTAGGTTTTACTTTATGAAACTCCTAGTTCAGGTTATGATAAGTTTGATAACCATAAAATCGATTGAATTTCTCAAAAGCAATTTAATAAACAAATAAGTAGCGAAATAAAAAATGGCTGAGATAATTCATTTTCCGCCAATAAAAAAGAATAGATGACGGAAAAAAATAATGCAAAGAGATAAGAATCAAGCAAGGTTATAAAATAATTGAAAGAAACTTCGCATACCAATTCTAATGAAAAATAGATGTCGCAAAAGAAGGACTAGAAATATGATTTCATATTTTCAATTGTTAGAATAAAAAAAATGAAAATAATGTGTTCGGTTTAATGATAAATGATTTCCAATACCTTCTGGAATTAAAATCAGAAAAAAATGTTGTTCGCTTGCATCGAGATTGCTTTCCTTAATAATTGATTCAGGAGAAATGAATCAAATACTAAAATGTTTGTTTTTCAAATAAAAAAATAATATCTAAGGATGCATCCCCAAACAACAGCGTACCCGCATAAGACAAAAATGATTTTTAAGTTGTTACCCTCATAGGCCTAATATAATATATACAATATATATATATATATTATGATAATATATATTATATATATATATTATATTATATAATATATATATATATATATATATATATAATATATATAATAATATGTATTATTATACTAATATTTTATATATATATAATTATATATTAATATTATATATAATATTATATAATATATATATATATAACTATCATACCCACCACTCAACGGGCCGGCCCCTTTTCAAGGAGGGCAGAAATTAAAATACCAGAAAACCCACCAAAACCCGAAGCCTAACGCAAAATTCTGCTTAGGAAAGCTAAAATCTCCCATATACCAGAAATAAATACATTTGAAGAAAAAAAACTGAAGATGGCAAGAGGGAGTTCACAGAACAGAATAGTGGCTAGGGATAAAGAAAAAAAAGAGGCACCACACAACGAACCGAGTCTGTGTTTTCACAATGCTCATTGCAAAAGTTCATGACAGCCAAAGCACCCCTCTGGACAGGGAGGAATGCGAGCGGCCAACTGCCCCGGGCATCTGCCGTTGTAGTACCTATAGAAAGAGTTAGTGCACGCCAACGTCACGTTGCAGAAATAAGGTCCAGAGGAGTGTGAAAGTATTGAGGACAGTTTATTGTTAGTCTCATCAACTTTAGACTCAACCATGCAATTAGAAATGTGGAAAAGCCGGAACCCACCACGATGTTGAGAACAGTACTCCATACAAGGCGAATGAACGACCTTATATAAACTGGAGAACGCTGTCTTGTAGAAAGAAAAAAAAATCCGGCCAGGCGCGGGCAACGTAAAAGCAGAACCTCCCAGCTTCTTCTGAGTCACATTAGCAACTCCGTTTCGGTAGTGATATGAGGTTTCCAAGACATTTTTCTGGTTTATGTCTACCTGAATGTTTAAATTTTGTCAACAGGGAGACTTAGAGCAGTCGAGAAAAATATGAAGTATCAGGAGGTTGTTTTTTTTTTTAAGAGGAATGTTAAAAAGAATTGTGTTTCAAAAGGAGGTGAATTTTCCACAAGGCTGCCGGCGGGGCCCCACTGGCGAACATCATATCCAGAGTCGGCAACAAAGAATGTAGAATCTGCACAAAACGAAAGAGGCAACCCTTCTTAGAGCAAAAGAAAGGAAGCAGGATCTGACATGAGTGGGGAAAGAAATGTAATAAGCGTCGGCATAAGACGTAAACAGAATTGGAAGTACAAGCTGAGAGATCGTTGATGAAAAGTAAGAACAAAGTTGGAGATAAAATCCTTCTTCGGAACAGCCACAATTAACAGAAAAAAGAGCGAAGAAGTCGCTCCAGCCAACGAGTGCTTACTATGGAGTGACCCAGAAATAAAAAACTTGAATAAGAGTAAGCAAAAGAGAAGGAGGAACACCAAAGGAAGGGAGCTGTTAGAGAGAGTAGGACGCATTCTTACTCGAAATCAAAAGCTCTCGCTTGATATGTCGAGCGCAGCCCACCCACACAAAGAACTCCCCATATCCCTAAACGGCAGAAAGACCATTAAAATCAGCGTTATAAGGAGAGTAAATTACCACGTTGACCTCCGAGCGAACGAAAGCCAACTGAATTTTCATCTGAAAGAAGGCAAATAGACTCCAGAAAAAGTTGAAAGATCTTGTAAATATAATAATTATACAAATGGAAAGATCAGGAACGATAGTTAGCACAGGATCAGAGCGGCTACACCTTTTTCGAAATGCCGCTTGGACATAATGCCGCTTCCAGCACGAGAATGCACTAGTATTGTAAGCATGGAGAGTAGGAGTTCGAAGGAGGACAGGGGCAGTTCAGAACAAGCACACTCCCTCAAACATGGGAAGGAAAATGCGCATCCGGGCCATAACCTTCTACGTTCATAGATCTCAGAATCCCAGGCACCCGATCATGAACGAAGAGGCATAGAAAATCTGAGAGGAGAAGAAGTAGAAGGGGAAGGATGCCGGAATCATCCAGGTAGAATTGGGAAACTGAAAAAAAGGGAAGCCGAAGAAGATTAACCTTCTTCAGTAGGAAAACTTAGCAACAGAACCGTCGGCACGAGCGAATAAGTGGAGAAAAAAGGACAAATTACAAAAGTTATTAGAATGATTTTTTGGCAACGACGGGCCAGAAATTATATCAGTAGAAGAGGCCAAGTTAGGTTTTTGCACTATTCTTTCAGTTGAAAGAGCACTTAGTCTGATCTCGAAAATACATAGCCCCTGCAACGCATTCCCGAGCAGAATGGAAATTTAGTAAGACAGTGGATAGAGAGAGAGAGAGTTTTCCCATACTCGATAAGCAATGTCTCCTCTTCTGATGGAAGCAAAACATTCTCCATCGGAACCATGTAATTTTTTGGCGTAAAAAGTTTAGCTTGAAGATATGCGAATAACCTTTGCTCATACCTCCATGATTACGGCCCCTACCTTTTTCAGCAGTGAGAGAAGCGTCCTCCGAGTCAAAGCAAGATTCACTCAAGCATAGTTTGCAAAGAGCAAAGAAATGATGCAACGCCCCCCCCCCCTCAACAATTAGCCCGAGTTAAAAGTGCCCAGAAAATACGTTTAAGGCATGGTGGAGCTTCTGGAGAAAAGGTTTTAAAATTTAAAGAGCTACAAGATTTGGTCAGACGTTTACCGATATTAGAGGAAAATGGATGGCTTTGTATTTATAATCCGAAAAGGAGTAGTGTGAATGCGTGTTCAGAGAATGGGGTTAGGTCCAATCTGGGATATGTGTAGGACTAGGATCCTTAATTAATTATTCATAAACGATTTTGGCCTTCCTCTCCTCCTTGCTCAGTATGAGAGGAGCCCGAACCACTCAGTGTGATGTACATTGACATCCAATAAATCGAGACCTCAACATTAGGATGTGAAGAAATAAACCCATCTCTGAAAGTAGTAAAGAATTAAAAAGGAGATGAAACATCTGTTCGGTAGGGAGCAGTAGCAGAAAACACAAGCGATAATGGTAGATAAGTATAAGAAAGAAAAGATTTTTAAGCCTACTAGAACATCGAAAGTGAGTGAGGATCAAGAATCCTCTTTCAAGGGACGTTTACAGGAGTGCGAGTTGCTAAGTACGTATTATAGGCACAGAACATAATCCACCATTTAGTCTGTAATGTTAGGAAAAAGAGTTTAAAGTGGAAAATTAGCTCGTTTATTTTTTAAAAAAAAAAAAAAAAAAAAAATACTACACACATTTAACTTATATAACTTTAATATAGCTATACACTTTTTTTTATAAAAATTTTATAATATATTTATAATTAATATAAGTATTACTAATATACTTTTATTATTATTTTGATAATATACTTGAATAGTTAAAATTTATATTATAAATTATATATTATAATATAATATACCATATAATAATATATTTAGTATATATATATATAATATTTAAATATATATACTATAATATATATATAAACATATATATAAGTATATTATATATATAATAGTACCTTTATATATATTATACAATTATATATATATATATCCAGTTATATATATAATATAATATAAGTAAACCACGAACTCGCGGATAAAGATCATAACACTAGCAAAATATTTCAATAGGATAACCTACTTCTTCTGGAGTATCTGATATTTTGGAGAAAACCCCCCCCCAACCTTTGAGAGTGGACCCGCTGAACATGGACCATAGAGGAAATAAAAAACGATAGAGAAATGAATGCAGACCAACCAAAAAAAATAACCACCACTACACGAAGCCTATGAGTTACTATTTAATATTATACTAAGATACCGATTAGTATTTAAATTAATACATAGATACTAGATATTATATTAGATAATAATACTAATATAGATATATATTATATTTTAGGATAACATACACTTAGTACGAGAACCGAAGTTAATACTATAATAGTATATATAGTTACGAAGACTATATAATATGATAATAGATATATATATATATATATATATCATAACCTTAATAATACTATAACTTTATATCACTATAGTTCACGCTACTACATATATAGTAGAATAGTCAGATAGATAATCTTAGATAGATAAGAGTAGATAGATAGATAGGATAATAGTGGAGAGCTAACCCCACGTCACGCACTGTAATGGATGCCTACAACACAATGAGTGCGTCATGACGCGTCCGTAGTGCTCGATGTAGGTGTTTTTAAGTCATTTATTTCTTTTTATTAAAATCTAAGTGTTCTATTTTCCGAAAGTTTTTTTTAAATTTTAAAATGCCTTTTGAACTAACTACCGCGCTAGTTCTTAGTTAAATATTATTATAATTTCTAGTTTCTAGATAAAGTTCCACTCACACAGCTTTTTTTAAAAAGAGTGCAATCTAGAATTTATCAAACTCCGGACTCAAACCAACATCTCGCATCGATCAATTTCTCAATCTTTGAATGCCCTGCTAAGAGAATTATTATGTCTACCTTTATAATTTTTTACCGTTATGTTTACATATTTACTCCATATGCTAATATTACATATTCACCTGTCACATAATAGTTTTTTTTAGAACCCTTTACCTTTTTATTTTTAAGTTAAGGAGTGGTACAGCCATCATCTTTGCTTCCTCGGTATTATTAAGATCCCCCCAAATTTTCGAGCCCCCAGCTAAAAAATGGACACCATTTAAAAAAAATTCAAAAATTTTCAGCCCGCAGACCCCGAATTTGGACCATATAAACACCCAGAACTACGTTAAGCCCTCTTTTTTTTTCCATCTTTGCCTAAAAACGTCGTATTTATACTCCAGTGCTTTTTCTGTATGTGTCTGTAATCATCATATGTTTTGTGTTTATTTTCCAATTTTTGAAGATTCTGGTGTGGTTTTTGACATTTGTGTCGGCTCGTCCGAAACATCCTAATACAAACTATTTTCCGGGTTTCGAAAATGAGCGTTTGTGCGAAACGTATGGAAAAAAGAATACCAAGGGAGCTTGTGGACGTATATCTGAAAAACTTTTTTTGTGTGGCAGCGCGGGAATCGAAGAGAAGACATTATTTATATCTGACCCCATATGATTGAGGCAATTGGTCATTTTTTCACGATCGTTTTTCAAAAACCTACTATTTTTTCCGTTTTGAAATGTGTGGAAAAAAATGGGGATATTTTATTTGATATTTTTCTTATTTTCCGATCTGCGCATGAAAATTTTCAGGAAATTTGTAGTCGGGGAGAGTTGCACATTTCTTACTTAGATTATTTTTCTCTGAATATGCAGTAGTTTGGGATTTTTTTCTTTGAATGGAACAAAATTTTTTCCAAAAAAAAATATTTTTGAAAAACTTTTTAAAAAAAATTTTTCTTTTTTATACAAAACAATAAATTATCTAAGTAAAAAAAAAATAAAAAAGTATGAATCTTGCCCGATTATTTACCAGCGCCTGAAAATTTGATATGTGTGTGCCTTTGATCGGATAAGTTAGAAAAAATTTATATCAATATTCACTTTTTCAAAAATTAATCATCCGCTGCGAAAAAGTGAAATAATCTTCCAACATATGAGTTTCTCTATTATTGGTTATTTCTTGTTATGGTTTGTTTGATTAAAAATTACCAATATTGTCTATTATTTCGGTACAAATATGCCCAGTGTTTATACAAAATCATGCCAGAAATATTTAAATGTCATTTCCAACTTATTGTAAAGAAAGGTTTATAATATCCAAATGATTTTCTATAAGGGGTATCACTATTACATAATTTGCCCAGAGTCATATAACGAATAAAGTTGCATGGGATGTTGGCTTGGTCCTTTCTCCCATATAGATAGGACCCTATCTCACATCTGCGAAACAATATATGGAGGAACGAGTTTCTCTACGCAAATTCACACCCAAAATATCCTGCCAAATGCATCAGTTTAAATTCCTTCAAAATTATAGATCTTGTATGGGGATTGGTTTCTTAGCACCAATCTGAGCTGATGATAAGAGTTCTTTCCTCAATTGTTTTTAATTCGGAAAAAATCCCCTTGCTAATTGCCGTCTATCGATTTTTTTTTTCTGCTGGGTTGACAAAGTCTAATAGTCAGTACTTCTTTATAATGTTTGTTATGTCTAAGTTCTTCCAAATTCCAATTCCATGTACCTTTCATTGTTATTTTTATAACGTTTTCCTTTAAAAGTTCTTTAGTTCTTTTCTGTTGAAAAGTTTTTTCTCATTCCAATCCATTTTTGCGTATTTGAAATTGATGTCAAATTCACGGGGGTTAGTCCATTGCCTTTTTGTACCAAAGCGGTTCCTGCCTTACAATCTTTTTAAGTCTTTAAGCCCATCTCAACATGAACCGTTATTAGTTTCCCTTTCATCCTTTCATATATTCTGCTAATTTTCCACTGCCTTCTTAATTGTAGGTTATATCTATGGTGTGACACTTCCGCAATCCCTTCCCTTTACCAGCTCGGAGATGATATACGAGCTGTTATACACTGGATTCTTGTAAATTATTTTGTGTGCATGGAGGAGTTTCCTTAAGTTATTGTTTGTCTAGAGTATTGTAATTATTACTGTACCATTCCACAAGATAAAACAATATCTCATTACTGTCATTTACCAAACCTCAATATTGCCTCTAATCTTGAATTGTTTACGGGATTTTTTAAATTACGCGGTTTCCTAATCTTCTTGAAGGTATTCATCATTTTTATTCCGTTCTTTATATTTACCGTCGCCTTTTCAATCTTCGTCAGATGCCATCCACTCCAAGATATTAGTAAATTCCTCCTTTTCAATTATTTAATATCCCACGTTATTTACCATTGATATTTTCATCACATGTATCTTTCTACCTTTGTTTATAACTAGGAATGCACACTTTTCTAATCCATATATCATTATAACCACCTTTATCTGTCTTTCTGCTCATCCTTTACTTGGCTCTTTTTGTATCATCCATGTAGAAGAGACGTGAGATTCTCTTCTTTCTTCTTTGTTCTTTTATTTATTCGGTATCCGTTCATTAAGTTATTGAATCAAGATACTTAGGGGTTAAGAGCTAATACAAACAAAATCAATCTTTTCACTTTTTCATTTTTAATTTTCATAATTCCTTTCTCATATGGGAGCTTTAAATTAATTTTCCACATATCTATTACCCTCTCCATAAATCTTTTAATTTTACCTTCAACCTTGCAAATGTTCATTATTTCTTTCATCCGTGAATGGGGAATACTACCATAGGTTTTTTTGTAATCAATCCACGTTATGAATAGATTCTTTAGCACTTTCCAACTATATTCAATTATCATTTTATTTATCAATAACTGTTCTTTTGCACCATAGCTATTTCAACTACACTCCTTTTGCTCATCACTAACGATGTTGTTACTTTCTACATGTTTATATAGAGCCATTGGTTTAGAACTTCTGTTAATGTAACATGCTAGTTTGCTCATTTAGAACAGGTCTGTTTCTAAGCAGCAAACATCATGTTTGCTACAAGTTTGTGGAATTTTGTTTTTGGATTATTTCTCCTATTCAGTGTGATCGATGAGATCACCGTCTTAGAACGGATACGTTCTAAGCGGTGAACATCAAAGATAATATATATATTATATTAATACAAGTTTGTGGCGGTGAACATCAAAGCTATTATAAATTCATCGGCCGAATTTTTTTAAAGATGTTTTTAACATTTACAAAATGATTTCAATAGATCTAGTTTTATTTTACTATATCTTGTTCACTACTATTATATCTAGTCCGCTAATTCTAGTGTTTTAATAAAGTAAAACGAGTTGAATTGAAGTCAAAGACCAATTTTCTTTTGATGTATATCTAATTTTTTTTTTAAATTATTCTATATTGAAGCTATTCACTATTTTACATGAAAGAATATATCTTGGCCAATATTAGCGTTTTAAAATCTGTTTCTGAAGATAATAATTTAAGATCGTATCCAAAAATTTGCCTATATCCCATGTTGTCCAAAAATTTATTTAGCATTGGTAGAAAACTTCTATTAATTTTCCCTTCTCAATCTTCTTGTCTCTAAAGAATCTAAATCTAATTTACGTAGTCGTGCTACGTATGGACGCACTTTCTCCAATTCCGGAATTATTCTGGGTTGTCCTTCTTTGAAGTCTAGCGTTGCAAATTTTATATGTTCTTTTGAAAAAGTATGACTCCAAAACTGCTACTTGCGTATTTCGATCAGACCTAAACTAACGCTTTATTTTCAGCCGGGTTATATCTTCGAACGTGGTGTGGCAACAAAACACAGCTTTATTAGCTTTCTATTTACGCTTCAACATATTTGCTTAATCTGTATTATTAATACTCCTAGATTCTTTTCCTCACGACACGTTTGAAGAACTATGAGTCATCTATTTTGTTATCATATTCATTGTTCCTACTCCCGAAATGTCTGTTAACCTTGCATTCGATCAGTAGTTAGAATTTCATATTGCAGCCGCGTTTGGACCCAATTTATGTATTTATATTCAAATTTTAAAGGAAATGAAATGTTTTAATTGTAATAAAGAAGGACATTTCCCAATTTCTATCATCACAAATTTCGAATATTGCTTGAAACTATATAATATAGTAATATATTATATATATATATATATATATATATAATATTATATATAAATAATATATATAATAATATATATATATATATATATAAAATATATATGATATATATAATATATAATATAATATGTGTGTGTGTGTGTTGTTGTTGTGTGTGGTGTGTTTGTGTGTGTTGGTGTGTGTGTGAAATGTGTTGTATATAAATTGAACCCAGACAGGGGTCGCTTGAATACACCGATTTACACATACTCCATTTTGAAACAATCGCCATTTTATAACGACTTCGTTGTCCTCAAAGCCCTATCAATCTAATATTTAATTCCAATTTTGAAAGATTTTCCTAGAATACCATGACCTTCCTGTGGGAGGACATCTTTGATAAGGGACGGTACCAATTGCCTTTTGAAAGTCTAATTAAAGGACATCAAAAGATTTGTTGTAAAATAGGAAAAATAAATCGCATTTTTAAAAAATCTCTAACGTAAATTTTTAAAGCATAATCTAATTTCTCTAAACCTGTGTTGCATAATTCCTTAAGCAATCAGATCTCAAGCTTGTGCCAACTAAATCTATTTTTAGTATTGCCTTCAAGAATTTTTGTGCCAACTATAAAAGTTGGGAGCCTTTACTACTTAGAATTAACTTCCGTTGAAAATGTGGAAAGTTATCATTAGCGATGTTTTAAATTGTGAATACTAATCTTTCCTGTAAAACTATTAAAAAACATTTTAATGATTTAACTAATATATGTCTTCAATTCAATTTTTTCAGATCGCTCGGATAAGATCCACTGGATCAGTGCTGAAATCATTTTTTTAATTTTTGTTGTAATTTTTATTGATGCTAGAGGGTTTGTTGTTATATTTATTTAAAACTTTGAAATGATAGTGATCAATAAATTCATTGAAAAATTGAAAAAAAATGAATTTTTATTTTATTTTTATATCTGAATTTTTTTGAGAAGCCCTTTTTATATAATCTTTTGTATCGATAGGAAAAGGGTTTTTAAAGTAAAAGATAGGTGAAATATAACATTTGCAAACTTTTTATTAAAAATAATTTTACGTTTCTATATCTAGCTATTAAGTAAAGTACCCTTTTAGCATGTTCCATGTCCCAATTGCTGATGTGTGTGTTCATTAAGTGTATCTATTGGTGAGTGGTTTAGCTTTATTTTTTTATTAATGTTTGATTCTGTGCCCTCGCAGTCCTGTTTTATATCCAAATAGGATGACATTTGTTTTTTTTTGTTTATCTGGGGATGTTTTATTTATTTATTTATTTATTTAGATAATTTGTATATGTTTTAATTGTTATTTTTTGTATTGAATAGATAGAATTGATTTGATTTTTTTTTTTTTGTTGTATTTGTCAAGTTATATTGTTTGAGTTATATATATGTGCAATTTTATTTCGTTCATCTTTTATGTGTTTTGTTGTTATAACATATCGTTTCTTATAGCATCAAACGGATTCATTAAGTAGCAATTTTGTATAATGTTTTTTGCTTTGTTCCAATTATGTTGGTTATCCTTTATCTTAATTGTGTCCACGATTTTATAACTCGTCTTGTTTGTGTTATAAGGTTATGCAGATTATTTTCTATTTCTTGTTTTGTTTGTTTAAACATTATTCCTCTTTAGTTTTTAGTTTTTTTTGATACATTTTATCAGTTACATTTTTAGTTTTTTGGATGTATCATTGTTATTTGTTGTAATCGGTCTAATATTATGCTTTGTTGTTGTTGGTATTGGCCGATTCAAAGCCTGATTAGTGACATAGGCTAATTTTTTTTGTAGGTATATTGTAGTCGATTTGACGATTCACTCCTTCTTTTTAGATCTGAGACTTTGAAATTCGTTGTTAGTTTTTTTTCTCCTAATCTCTCTAGTTGTCTTTTGTTATTTTTTCTATAGTATTTCACTTTGAGTACTCACAAGACTTTCGTAATCTCTTCTCAATATGCTTTGGTGTTTTGGTTTAATACATCAATAGCTATTTTTATTACTAGTTTTTTTATTATTATTACTATTTTGTTATTTTTGTTACTATGGTTTTATTTTTTTATTATCAGTATCGATGTTCTTTAGTGCGTATATGTTTGATATACCTTTATACATCTATGGTGTTATCAATAGTGTTAATCCTTTTTTTTATTTTATTGTTTTTTTTGAGGTGGCGAATAGTATCACTCTTGTGCTTTTTTTGGGTTGTTGTGATTAACGGTTTTGTTATATTCTTTGCAATCGCGTTGGTTTTTTTTGTTTTTTTTTTGGATTGTGTGATGAAAATCATCATTTTAAAGCTTTATTTACACTATTGTCTGCTGTGAATTCTTTTGGCCTTTAGGTTTATGTTACTTGGCTTATTACATTTTTCTACTTCAAATATTGTATTTTTTCAGATGCTCTAGTTTGATTTACTCATATTCTATGTTGTTGTTTACTACTTTAATTCTTTGTGAGAGCAATAAATAGTGTTTTACGTTTTGTGTTTTGTATTTGTGTTTTGTTTAAAGTACCAGTTTTTTTTTTGAATTTGAAATGTTCACTATTATTCTCTATTAATATTCCTTTAAATAAGTTTGTAATAGTCCAGTGTTCTTTGTGTTTCTTGATATTTTATGATAATCAAGTGTTTTTTTGCCGGTCTGCTTCATCTAGGTTTCATCGAAAGATGTGAGAGCTATTTTGGTCTTATTTGTCCACGTTGGCCTCACATTAAAAATGCGATATATGTCATTGGTAGAATGAGAATTTTGTCGCCAATATTCTGACTCATTTTATACAATGCTTCATGCGTCTAACCTCCATGTGTGTCGTCAATAACAATAGTATCGCCAACAATTGCCAAAAATGCCTATTGTCAAATATGCTTAGTATTATGAAGACTTCTATTAATTTTCCACCTAATGCTTCTTGTCTCATAAGGAATGGGGAATATCTAATTTGCTTTAGTCAGGTTGATTGTAAGGACGTAAAGCTGATAATTCTCGTTTAAAAATAGTTGCGCTATCGAATCATGTTCTTTTCAATTTCTATTCCTTTTTAAGGATAAAATCTTTTTACTGTTGTAATTGCATATTCCATAAATTTGACTAAATGTTTTAAAAGAGAGAAGATTATTAATATTGAAGATTTTAAAATTCGAAGTTTTGCTTATTAAAGCCTAGAGTTTACCTGTCTTCTTAACAGCTTCAGAAAGTTGTTTCTCAAACTTTAAATCCTTAAATTAATTAATTACTCGTAGATCCTTTTTCCAACTGACAACTTTGATAGACTGATCATCTATCATTAATCATATTCCTTTTCTGTTCCCCTACTTCCCAAAATGTATAATAAACTTTACATTATCGGTATTAAATTTTTTTAGTAACTTTTTTGCCCAATTTACAATCTTATTCAAATCACTCTGGAGTGATGATAATTTTTTTCCCAATTTATACATTTCCTATTATGTATCATCTGCAAATTCGAGATATTGCTAAAATATCATCATCGTATGCATTTACATCATTCTAGTTGCCATTTAATATAAACCAGTATTGATAAAGAACAGATTCCTTGGTACACAACAACCAACAATCAGCCCATGCTGAGCACTCACCATTGACAACAACTCTTTGTCGATCGACCCAGAATTACCAATTTTGTAATCCAATTAAAGTCCTTTATCTCGAATATCGTGAGACTCTTAGTTTTCTAATCAATCTTTGATGAGGACAAGTATCGAATGCCCCTTTAGAAAATCCTAATAAGAAGAAGAAGAGAAGAAAGAAGAAGAGAAGAAGAAGAAGAGAAGAAGAAGAAAGAAGAAGAAAGAAAAAAAAAAGAAAAAAAGAAGAAGGAAGAAGAAGAAGAAGAAGAAGAAGAGAAGAAGAAAAGAAGAAGAAGAAGAGCAAAGAAGAAAGAAGAAAAGAAAGAAGAAGAAGAAGAAGAAGAAGAAGAGAAGAGAGAAGAAGAAGAGAAGAAGAAAGAAGAAGAAGAGAAGAAGAATGAAGAAGGAAGAAGAAAGAAAGAAGAAGAAGAAGAAGAAGAAGAAGAATTTCATAAATAAATAATTAAGAAGAAGAAGAAGAAGAAGAAGAAGAAGAAGAAGAAGAAGAAGAAGAAGAAGAAGAAGAAGAAGAAGAAGAAGAAGAAGAAGAAGAAGAAAAAGAAAAAAAAGAAATAAAAGAAAAAAAGAAAAAAAGAAAAATAAGAAAAAATAATAAAAATAAAAAAAATAAAAAAAGAAAAAAGAAAAAAAAGAAAAAAAAGGGAACAAATAAGGAAAAAAAAAGAAAAAAAAGAAAAACAACGAAAAAAAAAAGAAAAAAAAAGAAAAAAAAAAAGAAAAAAAACCTCAACAGAAAAAATAAAAGAAAAAGAAAAAAAAGAAAAATAAGGAAAAAAAGGCAGGAACAAGAAGAAAAAAAAGAAAAGAAAGAAAAAAAAAAAAAAGAGAAAACAGAGAAAAAAAAGAAAAAAAAAGGAAAAAAAGGAAAAAAGGAGAAAAGAGAAATCGGAAAAAAAGGAAAAAAAGGGTGGTAAAAAAATGGAAAAGAAAAAAGGAAGAAGAAGAATAATTCAGATACAAATTTTATGCTCAATAAAAATGTATTGCATAAGTTACACACCAAAAAACCTTGCCCAACAAAATTGAAAATCTATCATTGGATACACAAGAGGTTATAAATATAGATTGTCTTCCTTAAGCTTTATACTTTCATTTCCCCTTTAGTAACGTATGCTCAAAACTCACCCCCTCAAGTATGCAAAATATGCAAAATACGCACAAAGACGCACACACGTATACACACACACGCACGCAGACAAACACAAACAAACAAATATATTATATATATATAATACTATATATATTATACTATATAATATATATATATATATTTATAATATATATAATATATATAATAAATATATATATAAATATATATATTATTATATATAATATATATATAGTATATATATATCATACTAATATACTATATATATATATATATATTATATATATATATATATATATACTATATATATAATATCCATATATATATATAATATCATGTGTGTATATATATATACTAATATATATATATTATATAATATATAATATATATATAATATAATTATATAACTATAATAATAATATTATATTTATATAATATTTATCATAATAATATATACTATATATCATATAAATATATATAATATAATATACTATAATAATATATATATATATTTGATATATATATTATGTAGATATAATATATATAAGATATTATATTATATATATATATATATATATGTATATATATATATAATATATATATATAATTATATTATACTAATATGTATGTAATATTTATATAATATATATAACTATAATATATATACAATATATATATTAACATATATATATATATATACTATTATATATATCATACTAGCTAATAGTCATATATATATTACATAAGATATTACATGTCTTTTGAAATATATATTTGTTTGTGAAAATCGTTTAAATTCAATTAAAACTTTTTACAAAACTTTAATAGATAAAATTCAAACTTATTACTAACTTTTACAAAGCTGCAAGTGGGAAGGTATAAAATTAAAGACTTGCATAATTACTCTCATCGAATATTAATATTACCTAATTTCCTACAAAACTAATATATATTATAATAATAATATATATACTATACTATATATATATATATAATATAGTATACAGATTAAATAGATAACAGTATTATTACCACTATTATATAGTATATATTATATATATATATATATATATATATATATATATATATATACTATATAATAGCCAATTCCAAATAATTTCGTACAAAAAATGACACAAAAAGCCCATTATTATTATTATTATTATTATTATTATTATTAATAGTTCATATTATTATTATTATTATTATTATTATTATTATTATTATTATTATTTATTATTATATTATTATTAATTATTATGATTATTATTATTATTATATTATATATCTATCATTCATTAAACTAATTATTATTCATTTATATTAATATATTATTATTAATTAATTATTCATTACTACTATATCCATACGCATACTATTAATATATAATATTGATTATCCCGAAGATTGTTTTTATATTTATGATATCTATATATTATGTTATTATATATTGTTCATTAATGTATTTATTTGGCCTCTTAAATTATTCGTATTATTATTATTATTATGATAGTATATTATTATTATATTATTATTATATTATTAATTATTCATTATATTATTATTATTATTATTATATTCATTACTCTATTATTATATACTATAATTATTATTATCATTATTGATATTTGTTTATTCATTATTATTATTATTATTAATTACATTTGGCGCATGGATACCTCACCTGTCCATTCTGCCAAGCTCATATACCTCTTTTGTCTCTTTGTTTTGCGCTCGTTTGTTTTTGTTTATTATGTTTGTTATTCGTTAGTCTTTTTATTATTGGCATATTTTTATTATTATGTTTTGTAATTATTGTTATTTTTAATTTTATTGTATTGCTTTTGCTATTATTATTATTAATTATATATTATTGGAATGATGCTAATATAAGATTATCATATTATATTATTATTTATTAATTTTGTTATTAAATTATTATTATATTATTTTTAATTGATTTTTATGCTTTTACAAGCTGCCTAAAAGTCATTTCTTCTAACAGGAGTGTTTTGTAAGAAAACTTCCTGAAAAAATAAAGCTATTGATTTAATTAAAATCGTACCAAGCTTTCGTCCGTATACCTGTTACGGAGCATATATCAAGAATAGTTTCAATTTTAGATTCTCTATACCAATTTGATAATATAAATATCAATTATAAACAATATCAAAAATAAATAAATATACAAATAATAATTTTAAAAATTTAGCAAAAGATAAACCTGCATGATTATTTTCTTCGTATTTAAAATTGGACATGCATTTATATTTAATTATATTATTACAGATTGTTGCTTACGATTCCCCTAAGCGCAATTCATAAAAAATCATTCTTTGCTTGTATGATGCGTGAAGAAGTTTCTTTATATTACTTAATCATGATTTTTATACTCTTCCTGTACCTATGAAATAATCCTTGACAATACTTTACTCAGCTCGTTCTACTCTAATCTCCGTCTCGAAACAATTCCTCCGTTTGGAGCACTCGAGAATTCGTTCCGCTGTCATACTGAAATTCTAAGCGAACTGCTGTTACATCCACTTATCAGAACACTCGAACTCAGGCACACGTTACTTCTCACTTCACCATCCGAAAGCGCTTCACGATATAAGAGCAAGCACAGAGGCTTCATTCACATGGCTCTATAGTAAATCTCTAATAAAGTTCCTTCCCGTCGTTCGCGTTGTAATATGGCTCTTGTAATAATTCAATTGTTATTTATTCTCTCTTATTTCTCTGATCTTAATGTTTTCAGGTATATATAATTTACTAACATGAATCATCGTCTCACTTCTTCATTGATAGATTCGCAAACTAAGTTATTTTAAGGTAGTCTTCATAGTTTTTCTCTATAAGGTATACTCGGGGAGAATTTATTATCCTTTATATCTAATTCTCTGTTATTATTTAACATCATAAAAATATTAATTTCCATATCATCTTGTCCGATGATTCTTTCGTTCTCCTGGGTTGACAATTTTATTATAAACATTCTTGCCTTAACATAAACAAAAGATGTCTTAGATAAGCTCACAATCACAAGATATGCTTGCCTAAGGGCCGCTCTAATTTCTTACCCTACCAGCTTCAATCGACTTTTCTTTCTTCTTCTTCAGCTACTCCCAACTATATAAGGATCTACCTTCCATCCTATACTTGAGTGCTGCTATTCAATCTGAGTGGAGCGGCGCTCTGCGTATTCGAGTTACCATAAAGACTAACCCCGAGCTTTTGGACAGCATAGGTCGTGTCAAAAAGTCCAAAGATGCCTTATGACTATACTTTTCCTGTATACTTACCAAATTCACTTGACCCCTCATCTTCTCACGCGACTGTTCGTACTCTTGCTCTTATCTTATAGTACCTACAACGCCGCAGGTACTCCTGAGGAGCTGAATCTACTCGCCGTACCACCACCTTTACCGGACTCCCTTGTCACAGAAAGGAGCAGTGAGTCTGCACCACAGTTTTGAGTAACATTAGCAACTCCAGGCTTCTCGATCAGTAGGTGTTTCTTCTTGTCCTGCCACTTCATGATCTGTTGGGAATTCTCGCGATCCAATATGTTCTGCGAGTCTTTCGCTATCCTCAAATTTAACTCTCTATTCTCACTTTCACCAGCGACTGGCGTCGCTTCTACAATACATCGAAATGCATGAGACGTAGACCGACGAGTAATTTCATACACATGTATCCTTACACACCACACTCCATGAGAAAGGGCTCCGCCCCGTGAAGCGTTTGTGAAAACACTACATAACTAAATACTACATATCATTAACATACTACCATAATACTATATATATATATTATATATATATATATATATAATATAATATATATATATATATACTATATATATACAGCTAAGCTTACCACTATATATTATACTATAATATGAGCGGGAGAGCGTGCTCAATCTACTATCGGTCTAAATAGTAACTCAAACATAGTTGCATATTTCTCCACATCATCTCAAAAATCAACTCGCGTTTTTGATTAATGTAGCACAATTACACGAACTACATAAAACTGTAGAGAAAAGAAATTTAATGGTGAAACCACACCTTCTTTCAGTTATCCTAATCCAACTCTTCTCCTTCACAAACACTGAGATTTCACTACGCAATGTAGAAAAAGTGATTCAACTACTGCCTTAAGAACACCAGAGCCTTCTCCTAAGCTTCCCAAGGTAAAAAAAGTGTACTTTGAGCCGGCCAGTCACCTAATTGGCCGCGTTAATCAGTGGCAGCGACTGTCGAAGTCATTAAACAGACATATCTTTCCGTTATATAGCAATACGAAGACTCAGAAAAACACAGGAAATAAGGATAGCATTCTTTTATCTTAGGGAAAAATAATATTGAAAAGTCAAATACAAAGACTTTCTTCACATTTTTCTTACTTTGAAGTTTAAGATTTAAAAAACAAGTACTTAAAACTATTTAATCTGAATAAGCTTCTATTATCATACCAATTATGTTTGAAAAAAAACTTCAATAGTTTAATAGATATTAACTTAAAAGTTTTATAAAATATAAACAATAAGATACTGACGAATTTCGGTATCTAATAATGCATACTAATATTTGTCTTATATAAAAATAATTATTAGTATAATACAACTTGAGACTACTGAGGAATATCTAAGTTTAAGAATCATCTCTTTGACTAATTCTTCTCTCCATAATTGCGATAAAACAAATTCTTTAAAATACTCCTAGGTAAATACTATATTTATATATCTAAACTTAGTATATTGAATCTGAGAATATGAAACTGATTTCGTTTTCTTGAGCATTAAACTGAAATTGAGAACTGTTGTTTCAATTTAAGTGACTTTTTAATAAGAATTTTGGTCTGCATTTACTCTGCAAGACTTATAACCTTCAGCCCTATAACAGCCAGACCAATAAGCCAAGGACATAAGCTAAAAGGCCAATAGGTTAAGCGACACAACAAAGGATTAAGCCAAGCAACAACAAAGTAAAGCACAATAATAAAGATTGGGCCAGGCTCCCAAGCGATAAAAAGTTAGTCCCAAAATAAACAAGTCGATGCAAACCTACAACACATCACCAAAACTAGCAAGAGACATGGTATCCCTAGAAAAAAAAAAATAAAAACATTAAAGTAAGTCTCCGCAGATACAATTCAAGGTATCTGTCTTGCACTTTTCAAATAGAATATCATGTTTGACTATTATTCATGAATTATATGAACGTTTTTTTCAATTTCATCTTCATACGTTTGAAAAAGATTTGCCTTACCCATCCCAACTAGAAAACTTTCGGCAGACGAATCTTTATTCTTAATTGATAAAGAGCTTTAACTATTTTCTAAATCAGCAGGACAAGCGAGAAGCGTCGCCATGGTAAGACTGAATAAATTGCGATAAGTTTCTTCTAACTCATTTACTACTAAGCCTCCACTAATTTGTTTACAGCAGTAATACAAGCGTTTAAATTATATATATTAGGATTTAAAAAATTTTAAAGGACTAACCTGCACAAATTTTATGCTCCACTTTTAGGTCTGTGTTTATTTGAATCTGGGATAGAGCCGTTTTAAGTTATAACAATCGGCTTCAATTATTATAAAACTCTTGGTTTTTTATTGATAATACTTTGGAAAATTTTAATATATCATTCAAATAAATAAATATTTACTAGAAATAGAAAAAAAATATATATATAAAGATATGTGTAAATAGTCAAATATTGGCACATTTTGAGCATCATAGACAAGAATCATCATGGTTGACTTTATTTTAAATAATAAATTGCCTTAAGATTAAGTTTCATTTTATTCCAACTCATTGGAATTACCTTTCCTTAAGATTAATTATACCATTTTCCAACTCATTGGAATATTTTCCTTAAAATTAAATAAGAATTTTACTAGTACCAAAACTTAATTCTAAATTTAACCATTAAATAAGCATGTCTTAGGTCACCTCTATATTCTCCCCCACTAAGTCTAAAACCCCCCCTCATTTTCGACAACATTTATTTAAATGGAGGAGCCTTAGATCAAAGGGAGAACACAGAATGGTAACAAGATATTTCATTAAAAAAAATAACAAAATAATAATAAAGCAATGGATTTCATTATTTTCTCAATAAATATATACAAAAATAATATTACAATAAATTGATTAACTCTGGGTAGATTAATTCTTACACTTTGGGTAATTTTTAATTGGGTTTTGGAAAACATAACATTTTGATGCTGGAGCAAAAGAAATATTTGGCTCTTGCCCAGGATTTTTATACATATCATTAGAATAATAATTACAGGAGGCAAGTTATAAACATAATAATTATTTGGATACTCTGGATATTCATCCGATGTGGACGGCTGGACATATTCTTGAAAAATCTCATCGGTGGATAGAACTGAAGGCGAAGGTAACAAAGGCGGCAATCTAGTAGGTTCAGGGTTAACTCTCGGTGGAATTGGAAATTGATCTGGGAGTATAAGGTTCTGGTCTCCTTTGGACCTTAGTTTGGTTGTAACCTGGCGATTTGGGTGTAACCCATCAGAGATCAATGGAGAATTACTCCATTCTCTGTGTATTTTTTTCTTTTTAAGAGTATACATGTCCTGCATTGGCGGCATTACCAAGTATACTGAGACCTTAGAGTTGATGTCTGTAACCTTTTTAGTCACCTTTTTCTGCAACCTCTGTCGTAAATGCCCATTCTATCAAAATTCAAGTATAATTTATATTTTTTTCATTAAATATTGATTCTCTTTACGAAAACAGCCACTTCGGAAGAACCAACTATGAGCAATCTTGCCCTTACGAGAAAAGGAAAATAAAGATTTGTGTAAAGATAGGAAGATTAGTGAACGATTCTTTCTGTGAATTATATAAACGTGGATTAATAAGCAGTATAAACATGTCATTATTAAAATAATTAATATTTTAATAATATTTCTTTAATGTACTAACCGATACCGATACTAAATTTTGATTAATTTCATTTGTGTAAACAAGATGTCTGAACGTCAAGATTTAATATGCCGATTGACGATAATTTTTACAATGAATATAAGTTTTATCAATAAAATTTGATAGAATTTTTTAAGGTATGAAATCATGTTAATACTTTAGAAAAGCACATCTCCGATACCAGTTGTGGAATTTCACAACGGATATTGGCGATGTACATAATTAATATTTTCAAGAAGGATTAAAAATAGCAAAAAAAATCACCATTTTTAAACCCATGGGTACGATACCAAACACTGTCCTTTATATGATCCTGCATCTTCTGAGGAGTATTTATGCATTTTATTTTTATCCATCAGCAGCTGCATCTCCACACATAGAATTCGGATAATCTGAAATATGATACTTTTTCTCTCTCCTCCCCTTGCAACATCATCATGTACCATGACCAAGAGCCAAGGATTGGAGTGTATTAAATGGAAAATCAAATAGAGTTAAATTGGTTTGTATAATGAAGACACTTCCTTCCTATTGTGTAACCCATGTTTTACCAATTAATGAGGCTGTTATTGAATCGGATATTTTTCATGATTTTTTTCATATTTGAGCTGAAGCTGGGAATACTATGTTTTAAAAACATTTACAGAATTCTTCGAAAAATGAGAAATACATTTTCTATATAGTCCAGAAAGAGATTTTGGAAAACTGCTGCTCGTTCTAAGAGATCATTTAGTCATCGATGTAAATAATATTCATTATTGGCCGTTGAAACTGCAAAAATCGCTGAAATTTAACAGTTTTAATTGAATGTCCTGTACTTGGGAAAAAACGAAGATGAGTTTATATGAGAAGGGTTCTTGGGTTTTATCGGCCTCAGCAAACTTCATGGACTATCAGTATCTCAAATTTATTAGTTATGTAGCACCAGAAGAATTTCTGCAGTACTATTTTAGGAATTTGTTTGCTGTGTTTTAAGAAATGTTTAAGGGACGGAACGGCTCCTATCTTGGGCTACACACTCAATTTTGTTGCCAACTCGCCGAACCAGTCTTCGTAATGTAAGATCAGGGAGTAAATTGTTGTCTTTTAGAGCGACAGCTCCCAGTACCACTGTGGCTGGCAAAATTTCTCCAGGTATTACTAAGAAAATGATAGGTTTTGTACAAAAGTGGTTATTAAAAAAGTGTAAGGGGATTTCCAAGTAAGAATCCACTGAAACGGTATGGTCACGTGTTAGGCCTGAAACGGCGTGTATACCAATGTCCTTAGAAGGTTTCAGAGTATGTTTCAATGTTTGAGGAATTTTTTCACTACTAATTAGACTAACTCCAGCCCCACTATCAATTACACAACCCTCAAATTCAAGACTATTTGGTTGAAACGCCACAGTAATTTTCAGCAGATCAGAGGTGTAATTTTTACAGTTTACAGTCACCATGCGTACCCTACTAATTAATTCTTGGGGAACTTTGGTCAAAACTACAGAAAGGTCTGTGGATATAGCAGTGTTCTTAGAGTTAGAAATTAAACGAGACGTTTCTTTGACTTGTAATGTATCGTTTTTTTAACTGTGAATGTATTTATCATTTGTAAGTGAGTCTGTTACTGTAGTTCTCTCCACCGACTGAGAGATTGAGAGTTTAAAGGAGGTGTAGACGGGTTCTGTTCCATCTTTAGAGGAGATTTTCTGTAATAATATTACTTACTGCACTAACATTGTGCTCACTAGAAGAGGAACTACATGTATTTGTGTCCTGAGAGTTCTGTATTTGTTGTGATGGAGTTCTTTGAGAACAGTTCATCCCAGGGTGAGGCCCACCGCAAAAGGGACAAATAGCTTTACGAATCTTCTGGGGAGAAGACGAAGGAGATCTACGTGACCTGCAATTAGACTTTACATGGCCTTTCTGTCTGCAATAGCTGCAGATTCTCAGATATTTATAGCAATTATGTATAGGATGACCGACCTTTGTGAAGAAACTACACACCAATGTTTTATGATTGACAGTGTCTAAGTGTGAAATTTCAAGATTAACGATTCGGTTATTTTCATGTGGATGATTTCGACGGTGGTTGTCGCGGTAATAACGACTACCCCCGCGATTTCTAGGCAATAAGTTATTAGAAAAATCCTTGGAAGGGTAATAAGTTTGCCTGTGGTTATTTACTGAATGTAAGGTTATGTTCTGAGGAGAAGAATAATTATGTGTGGAAAGAATAGGGGAATTATTAAACTCGTTGTTTTCGACATTTAAAAATTCAGCGTACTCCACTATGTCTTCCCAGGAAGTACGACCATTGTTATTAAGTTTTTTACTTTATTGTGGGGGCTGGAGGTGGCCCTCCCGTTAGCCAACTTGGCTATTTTATAATGGAACCGGCACACTCATTGTGAGAGCCTTGTTCGACCAATGTTTCCAAAAAACTGGTGTCCAAATCTGCGACACAGAAATTGCAATGTGTACCTGATAGGCCTTTAAATGATATTCTTTCATTTTCTTTTCTTCGTCTTCATAACATTGGATGAGAGTTTCACGAACAGAAAAGTAATCTTTATTGTCTTTGGTGACCCTACGATAGATTTGAAAGAATTTACCCTGTACTTGTCTGCCGAGAAAGTGTAACCATTGAGAATATGAATTTGGATATTGGAGCCGACAGTAAGCCTCAAAATCCTTTAAATATGATAAAAAGTTTTTCTCAGTTCCTAATTTAAATTTACCCGGGTCAACTATTTTAGATATCTGTAATGTCTTGAGCGACTGTGTCAAGTAAAGAATCGCTTCTTCCATCTTCTCAATTTTTTGTTTAAGGATGGGACCCGAGTATATGTCTGTGGGAAGTGTTGGATTAGCATTTCTTTGTCTTTGAGAAGACCATCTTTGTGTATTATTATGGGCCAAATTAGGCCTTTCCACCGGATATTCATCCCTATGTGTTATAGATATAGGTTTATCGTTAGGAATCAAAGGAAAAGAAGTATGCTTATGAGATGGTAAAGAAGGCTTTATGTGAGGTGGCTCATCTAAATTTATGAGCAGTGTGTCATGTGATAAAGGAATGTGTTGAGGATTAGTATATTTATGATCTTTTTGTGTAATATTACTTTCCTCTAAATCTTTATACCAATCATATCGAAGTGGTTCGTGTGGTTTTCCCAATCTTTGGGCAACTATCTGTTTCTCACGGGTATATTTTTCTAACCACCGACCAAGTTCCGACATTGACGTGACTCCATTTTCATCTGTAGAGTCGTCTGTGTTTACATGTGTAATACTATCCAAAGCTAGGGCTTGTTCATGTACTACACGTGATCCTGTATGAAACGTCATAGGACCATGTGGGTCGTGTAACCATGGATCCCTAATTGAAGCTAAGTCTGTATTCCCTCACTGTTGATTTATTAAATTAATTTCAATTTTTCCGTCAACTCGGCGAGATTCAGACATGATTTTATAATTATGATATAAGATGTTTATAGTTTTAATAGTAATATGTTTATAGTTTTAATTAGTTACCTAACCATCTAAATAAGGCACAATAGAATCAGTTCAATCTCGTTATTTATAGAATTATTTTATTAATTTTATTAGGGAAAGTACTTTAATAAGCATTAATTTCATTAAAGGAATGTACGGAATTTTTACTAAGT